>JASGXE010000644.1:0-30459 GCA_030068105.1 Sinentomon sp. SZTP_YWyxl
TTCTACCACATGAAAGGATTCCTTAGCAGCAAAAAGTACATCAATCCTTTTTTCGATCCTGGTTAGCACTTCAAGCTGATTTTGCTGCATGACAGATATTTCATCAGAAATTTTGTCAAGGCCTGGAGAACAACCAGCTCCAGCAGCTTCAGACAGGATGGACTTCAACATATCATCAGAAGCAAAGTCGTGAGAGGCTGAATCATTGAGAGGTTCAACTGGTTTGCCTCGCGAAAGTAACTCTGCATCACAAAGATGAATGGCATCACGAAGGGATTTCTGTTTATATTTAGCAAGGTAGCCATCCCTTTTGAGTGAAAAATCATCAATGGCTGACTTCTTCAGCTTGAGGCCTTTTTCCTTTGTGCCAAAGAAGATCACGTCGAAAAGTGGATTGCCATCAGGGGAAACAACCACATTTGTGACCTCAGCTGGAAAGGGTGGATGACCAGCGACAGAGGCGAAAACGAGTGAGCCCACATCAAAGTTAACATCCGGGCCAGGATTTAACTCAATGTCAGATCCAAGGAGAAGGATCAGGAATAGCCAAGAATAAGGATGAACAGCTTTCGATGTAGGCCTGTGTGAATATGAAGCCTTGGACATCCTTCGATTTCTTCTGTTGAGCAAACAGTAACGATAGTAAGACGGTGTGGGGAAGTCATGACTGGCCACAATTGAATCAAACAAGCCAATTATAGTTCCAGGTGATACTCGATGCGGTGACAAGTTCACACTTCTATCACAGAATGTTATCAGACAGAGAGGTTGTCCGTATAAGGGTAAACACTTTAAAGTCAGTCTGAGAGGTACCAGCAGAGCCATTGGATATCCAGTCTTTATTGAGTTCAAACAGAAGGCTGGCACTTGTGGAAGAACGAGGCAGGGATGATAGATGTGCTCCACAAGATGGCCTGGTGGAGAAAGTTACCAGCATCAGACTGATGATCATCAAACAGAAGGACATCCTGATGAACGGTGATGATAGTTCCATGGTGCAAGCAAGTCTCACAGCAGGCAGTAAACCAATGTTCACCAAATTAAGGCCTACCAGGTGAAGGAACAAATACCCCTCCTCGAATTCCAGTGGAGGGGGTGGTGTTGGCCAGACACCTCCACCTAAGCTTGGCCCATTTGCACGAACACAGGACGTTCACAAAAACCTCAAAGAAACAATGTTTCACCAAAAAATTCAAGAGGCCTGCTTCGCTTGTTAAAAATTCCTCAACTCTTCTGATAGACAATCGTGTTTTTTTGTTCCCCGACGTTTTCCAGAATTCTCCAACAAGTAATTCATGAGTTTTCCAATTCAACACCAAAACCCCACTTTTTTCAGATTTTTGTAGTCACCAATTAAAAAAATAAATAAATAAATAATATAAAATTAAAAGAAAAATAATAAATTAAAATAAATAAATTAAAATAAATTAAAAGAAATCGACAAGAAGAAGCCCAAAAAGTGCCAATAAAATCCACAATAAAAGGGCCAAAGTTAATCCCGGAAGGCTCTGACTCATCAAAAGCAAACCTGTCGTCGCTGTCGAGTCCATCTGAAATGTCACCAGAATCCTGCTTTCCCTCATCAATTGGACCATCTTCGTCCTCTTTCTCCCCATGATCCTTCAGGTTGGGGAACAGTCTGTCCTTTTCTGGAGGGTTGACCATGTTCTTGAGGGAATAGGGACAATCCTCTGCACGCGTGTGAATCCGATTTGCACCTCCGTTCAGATGACCTTCCCCATTGCAGTTCGGGGTGGGGCAACGTCCCGGGCCACGGTTGCTGGCGTCCGCATCCTCGGGGGCTAAGAGAAATGGGACAGAGATCGAAGAACAAAAACGTTTTGCCAATTCCACATTTTCGGCGAAGACAAACTTTGCATTGCAACAATAGGAAATGCTGCAAGAAGGTAGCATTGTGCACATAAATCAAAATTCCTTCACGCATCTATCCACATAATTGACTATTTCGTCATAGATGAGTTGTCTTTGTGACAATACCGCATATGGCTGATGACAAAATATGGCCAAGCATTGGAAAAAATGCAGGGAAGCTGTTGAAAATTGGACAGAAAAAATCTGGATGTTTTGAAATTAAGAAGAACACCAAATGTTCGACCAAAATAAAATGTAATTCGCATGGCAAGTACCAGGGCGCCTGCCATAATGTTTAGAAAAATGCATTTACGGAACAACGGAATAGCCTCTTGAAACGTTTTCCAGGAAGAGAAGACACAGAATAGCAACATATTCGTAAGTCATGAAGTCGGAACATGAAGCTAGCACGTACAGTGTAAAATGTTAACTTACTCGGAGGAAGCTGCAAGACGTGTCCGCTCTTCATGCACCACACAGCCGGGTGTATGTCCGTACTGTCGTCATCGAGCCAGACGTCGTAATTTGCTGGCCAGCCGTCATAATGAATTTTCACCTGGTATTTCATAGTGTCGGCAACCGTTGCAACACGGATGAGAATCTTGTTACGCTGGTCCACGCATTCCAATTTGTTGCCTTTCTTGAAAAGAATCGTAGGGCGTGCTTTGAACGCAGCCTCGGGAGCGGCCTCCGCATCGGTGTCTCTCAAATAGTCCAGCCAAGTGAAGTTTGTCTTGTAAGCTGGAATAACACAAAAATACAGGCTGCGTGATGCCTTGTTGAAATGGAAAATTGCTTTTCTGGACATAAGGCCATAAGCATTCCAATATAGAATGTTCTGGAATCAGTTCCGAAGCAGAATTATTGACTAACATTGTGGAATGAGTTCTGATGTTATCGTTGACTAACATTGCGGAATTAGTTCCAAAGCACAACCTAACGTTAACTGGGAAAGAAATTGTGGAATCAACTACACTGCACTGAATTGACTAACAATATGGAATAAGTTCCAATGAACTAAATCGACTAACACCGTGGAGTCAGTTTCAATTTGCACAAACTGATTGTGGAATCGGTTCAATTCACTGATTGACTGGCATTGCGGAATCAGCTCCAATTTCACTGTAAACTGATGTTGACTAACATCGTGGAATCTGTTCCAATGCTAAAATGTTGACTAACATTACAGAATCAGTTATTTCAAAATTTATAGGCATCTAAAGTGGGAGGGGGTTCATGCTTTTCTATCGCTTTACAAAAACTTCATTAAACTGAAATGTAGAAAAAGGAGGCCTCTGTGCCACAGCGCTGCCCTGAAAAATTAACACGTAGAGCGAAGGTTGACAGCATGACCCAAACACCCCACATGTGACCTTATGACTAGAGCACGTTGAAAATGGTGACAATTTTTGGAAAATTTCGCTCAAAAGTCTGAAAATTTCGTTATTTGGCGGTGGAAATAAAAAGGCTAGAACCTGTCAAAAACGCATATTCAGTCATTTTTACAATGTGATTGCTTTGAGTTTTGCGAGAACAACACCTCAGAAAAATGATGTAAATAAACAAGAAGAGACTGAGAAAAGAGCAAAAGAAAGCTTTATTTTTAAAATATTTTTGTGCACTATGCTTGCCACTTACTTAAAAACAGGAAAAACACGACATTTTCGCATGTATATCGTGAAAAAGGAGATATTTCGTGGAAATCAATGAATTTCGTGGAAATTTTCACTTTCGTGGAAAATCGCCCATTCACAATTGATAGAATTGCCTTTCAATTGACTGAAATGAGAAAGAAATCACAGAAGATGGTTGAAATGGCTGATTTCGTTTTGGCGGTGACAATTCCTTTTCACCATTTTCAGAGTGCTCTACTTATGACCTTTAGCTTTGCATCAAGTGGGAAGGAAGGAGGGGTCCATGTGACAAACATGGTTGTCGCACTTTGCATGTGAATTTAAAACAGTCAGTGATGCCAAAAAAAAAGCAACACCTGTGCACCCCAAATCTGTGAGAAACTTTACCTTCTAGAAATAAATCCGTGAATGCCGAGTTGTTTTACATTGTGGAAAACATCAACAGTTCCAAAGACCTGTTGACGTGCGGATAAGGCCAAGTTCGCCGAAGTGATTAAGATTTGCAGTTTCCATTCCTCATTTTCAAATTAAAACTAACCAAACCTGACCGAATCTATCCTCCCCTACAGCCCATTGCTTGTTGCCAACCTACTTCGTGGCATTCGCCGCCTGTGGTCAACTTACTGGTTGCTGTCTGCCTATTAACCGCATTTTACATTGGCAAACTTGGTCAACTCATTGGTTGAAAGGTATTTGGAGCTGCAAGTGTGCAAAGTCACAATTTTGCAACACATATTCCCTAGCATCAATGATATACAGTGTTTCCCAAACGTCACTTGACAACCCCAGAAAAGTGCATTGCAGTTTTGAGCAACCGTGGAAACTTGGAGTGGAGTTTGTTCCAATTCGAATGGATAACACCTGCAGCAGGCAGCCTGCCCAATCTGAACCTGAAGAAATAGCCCCACAGGAGAAGATTGAAAACTTGCAAATTCGCAACAGGGGTTGTCAAGTGACTTTTGGGATCCCCGTACATGTATCAACATGTAAATAAACGTAAACACAATGAATGGTAGCACTTACTGCTCAAGGGTGGGGGAGAGAGACCCGTCCGGTTCTCTTCACACCACCCAACGGGATGGATGTGGGGGGAGTTCTGCTTGACCCAGTAGTCGTAGGTGTTGTCCCATCCGTCAAAATGGATCAGAAGACGGTTCAGCATGATGTCCGAAACGGTCGCAACACAGATCACCGAGTTCTTGCGGTCCATCGCTTCCAGCTTCATCCCGACCTTGAACGGATTCGGGCCGTATTCTTCCTCGATTTGTTGCGGCTGAAATTCAGGGGACAAAATAGGCAGTCGCGAAAGACTGTCATCATATCTTTAGCTTTAGCTATTTCACGAAAACGAGTCACAACGGCGGCACCTTGCCAACAGAAATGTCCCACTAAAACTCATCGAACATCGTCTAGGGGTCGAAACACTTCCAGAAAAAATAAAATTTAGGACCAAATTTTATTGAAAAAAAAGGAAATCGAACATTTGATTTCGAAATTTCGATGGAATAGAATTAAACATTTTTGAAATAGGAAGTCGATTCCTCTACCTAATTGGGAGAACTGCCGCCCACGGGTCAATTGCTGCAAGGTCAATTCCAAGGGTTGTTTCCCCTAAGTTTATTGGATTGTTCTGACTGTTTAAGGGTTGCAGGTACCTTATCGATTTCAGACTCTTTCACACTTTTAAGGGTGCCCCTTTTTGTTTCGGAACCTCCTCCCATTCCCGTTTTATGATCTTTCGATTCAAGTGTTGTACTTTGCCAAATTTGGATTCCCTTCACCCTTGGCCCATTCCCTCATTTGCTTCTTTGGGGTCCCCTAACATCTAGAGGGGAGGCTATCACCCCCAACTTCCTTCCCTCGCCCTCCAGATCATCAAACTCCCCCTTCCGACAAGCACACACTCCCTCACATTTCCATTATCTGTGTGGAACATAACATGCTTTGCGCATGGCACCCATGAGGAATTTCCCAGCCCACAGCAGCAGTGACAAGCGGACTGTTTCGATCTTGTGCTCCATCATAAAGTCCCATGTTCGTGGGCAAGGAAGAGACATAATAGAGCCTGTTTTCGTTCGTAACTTACAAGAACAAATTCGCTATGTTTCGGCCCCACGGACGTGGACCTTTCTCAAGCGGTGAAGATCCACGTCCGTGGGGCCGAAACGTAGCGAATTTGTTCTTGTAAGTTGAGAACGAAAACCGGCTCTGTTACCTATGTCTTTTCCTTGTGATTCTGACGTTCGTGGTGCACATGCTGAAGTCATGTTCGCGGAGGTGAAACATACGTCGCCATTTTCCATATTTACAAAAGGTTAGCGACCTATTTGTTTTTATTTTGTCAACCATGGTCCTTGTCCGTGGTGACCGTGCATTGAATATGGCTAAGAAAGACTCAACCGACGATGCGGAGAGGAAAATCCCGGAGAGATCCATCCCGAGTTAAACAACCCTCACTCACAAGTAACTGCATCACTTCTACAGGGTGAGGCAAGAGTCATCAGCCAGGTGACAAAAATAGAAAAATAAACAAAAATGGCAGCTGATCAAATTCCCCAAAGACCACATTTTTGTTTCTGTCTGTCCCTCTCAACCTTCATCAGTTGCCACATGAGAGGGGGCTGATGGCGGCGGCAAGACAAAACTGTACCCTCTGGGATCGGATCAACCAACAGCCAGGTGACCTTGGCTATTTTGACATTGGCCGACATTCCAGATTTCGTCAGTCGCCGTGCAGGCTCATCCAGATCTCGTAATATCAACGGTCGGGAGGATTCGAAGGTGGGTTGCGTCGATGGTTTTTATCAGGTAGCGTCACGTTTTCTCTGAACTTACTGAAACTCCGATGCCCGGCTTCTACTTGGCATTGGCTTGTGTCAGGTGACGCTCGTGGCAAATTACAATGGCATCCCGATGGGTGGTTTTCGCCCACAATTGGCACAGTCTTCAATCACCGAAACCATTACCAGGCTGTATAACAACCCATGCAAACAAAAAAAAAAAAAAACAAAAAATAACCGAGACAGCACCCTCAGCAACTGGCCACAGTCAATTGCCTCACCCTGTATACCTAGTGTTCCTAAAAGGTTTCAAATTGATCATCAGAAAAAAAGATGTGAAAAGGTCAAAGGACACAGATGATCTTACCTCATTAATGTGAGCAGAAAATGCCTGCTTGTGAGCCGCCACAGTTTTCGTGTCTCTCAAGTACTTGTTCCAAGAGAAGACAGCTTCCGGGAAGCCATCCGGCGGATGCAGATCCCGTCCATTCTTCTGGCACCACCCTGCGGGGAAGATGTCCTCCGAGTCAGCATTCACCCAGAAATCGAATTCATCAGAGTAGCCATCGAAATGTAGCCGACAACGGTAGCCTACGTGGGAAAAGAATGGGAGAGATCAATTCTGCAGCTGTATTTGCAAATCGATCCAAAACAACCCCTGAAACATCTGCATTAGCCGATCACTGCCCACCAGCCTTCCTGTCAGTAGTTTTTCTACACCCCCCAGAAAATTTTAACATGGGGAACAAATGCCCCTTAAAAAGTTTTAAATGGTGACTGCCCGTCCCACTTCCGCCGCTAGGCATTGGCAGGCTTCGGACTGCCCTTCGGCGTGGTTAACAGCACCATTTGAAAATACCGCCACTTTTGCTTGCTTTCCCTGGGCGGTGTGGTTAAGAGCATTGGGTTAAGAGGAGGGACTCCGCTTCGGCAAAGCTGTGGCCGGGCCTCGGCTCAAGACTTCCCGCGTTCAGGTTGCGGCTTCCCTGACTTCTTTGGCCGGCTTTTGTGCCGCCCCGCACGGGCTTCGCCCAGGGTATCCAGAGTTCAGGTTCCGGCGCTTTTCCTGCTGGCGACTGTGGCTCCGTCTCGTATGCCGGCCTGCACTGGCTTCGCCTGGCTTCGGCAGCGACCAGTCACGGCTTCCACGGGAGCCTCTCCTATGCTCGGCTGCCTTGACTGGCAAGCAACGAGCATATTTTTACGAACTTTAGAATGTGAGGGTCACTGCCTTGGCCACACAGGGCCCAAACACAGGCTACCTCATATACAGAAAAATAGGATATTTCAAATTGCAAACTGCCGGATTGAAGGCAAATTTATACGCTCCCGGCAGTCTGCTGATCAGGGCTTGATAACGCCCGCCAAAAGAAAAAGAAAAAAAAAACAGGACAGCATGTCCGCAAAGAGCAGTGTGCTCTTGCAAAATCACGTGCACCCCCCCCCCCCCCCCAGAAAATTGGCCAAAACCCTGGTGAGGATGGTGGTGAGTCGAATCAGTTTGGCTGGCTGCCAACAAAGAGACAGCTGGCCCTTTCTGTTGGCTCGCCCTTGTAGGAAATTTGGCCTCTCGAACTCCAAATTTGCGTCCAAAATGAACTCTCAAATTTCAAAATTTCCTCTGCTTCTGGGGGGTTCCGCTCCCCGGACCCCCTGCAATGGTGCTGCCCCAGACCCCGATTACTAAAGGGCTCTGCCCCCCAGTAAACCTTAGTCTATAGGACCCCCTGGAAATCTTCACACCCCTTCCCCCAATTTCGAAATCCTGGCAAAGCTACTGCTTCCTGGAACAACGCCACTCGTTTATCGACATCCCTCTCTAGACATCAGCTCAACATGCCGGAAAGCATTCACATTCGGAAGCTCGGCGCACAAGCTCTCAATTAGAAATAGGGACCTTCCCTGCTCACAACACCGGACAAATACGTCTTCTATCCCCCGCACCCCACAAAATGCCTTCCCCTGCTCCACCCTCACCAAACTCCCATGGCACCCTGTTCTCTTTCCCTAAGCGCTAACACCCTACCACACCCACTCCCGTTTTTCGAACCATCTGTTATCCACCATAACACATTCATTCCACCCTCAGCCAGTGCTCCTGCACCAACAACCACTGCAGTCGTTTAGAATTTCTTAATTTTTGCAACCAACGAAAAAGAATACCAACCACCGCAGCCATTTGGGCTGACATGCAAGGCCAACTTCTGATCATCAATGATATTATTTTTGATTCCGCGACAAAAATTTAGCACCAAAGTGTTGCCTTTATAGTCCAACCAAACGAAGAAGAAGAAAATCGAAAGTATTTTTTCACAAAAAAAATCAATAAAATTGTTGAAACAAAACTTGTGAAACCGATGTCACAACAGGTTGATGAAACACGACACCTTTTTCTTTGTGAAAAAAAAAAGGACGCAAGTAAAGGAAAGTTTCGGAGGCAACACCATTTCTGCCATTTAATTTTCGTTAGTGGCTCCATTAATTTTCTCGATGCTGTACATTCCAAGGGTGAAAAAACGAAATCATGATGAAAACTTACATGCATGTTGAACAACAAAGAAGCAAACTGGCCGCTAACCGTTCGTAAATAATTTGAAAAATAGCGACGTTTCGCCCCGCGGACGTGGGGCTTTATCAAGCAAAATCTAACAGATCGCTGGTCTCCTTCACTGCTGCTCTGAGACCGGATGAAGCTGGATGAAGATGCGCTGGAATGGTTGTTGATGTGGGCCTGTGTTTTCTGAAGGAGGGAGGCAAAACGGTTAGCGGCCAGTTTGTTTCTTTGTTGTTCAACATGTTTCCCGTTCGTGGTGCCCGTGCATTAACTTACATACAGTTGTAGCCAACCTTATCATGGGTAGCAACTTCCTAAGAAAGATCCCCCTACAATAATTTGTACATCCTCGAGTAAGATATGCGTATTGCAACCATAAAGGAACTGGGGACTATGGTGAGCTCTCCCATAATTCGATCTGATCAGCTCAGCTCGCTCCAAATCCGAACCAATGACAGATGAGCTCAACGCTTCCCGAACCAATCAGCTCAGCCCTTCCCCATTGATTCGAACCAATCAGCTCAGGTCTGCACGAAATCGAACCAATCGGCTCTCGAACAGTCAGCTGGACACAGATATCAAAATCGCTGCGGCACTTTGAGGTATTTTTGACATTCCATTGACATTATCAATGGAAGTAGCACAAATGATAGTGGAGAACAAATGAATTGAAGCAAAAATACACTTCCCGCCAAACACATGTGCCATTTTATGATCCAACAATCAGCTGCTGCATGGTTCTGAGGGCTGCAGAGATTGGTGCATCTAATCGGCAGATTGGTGGATCTAATCGGCAAGATGTGTCGCAAAACACACGACACACTCGTGTAATGCGAGAAACCACATGACCCCTCCCCTCCCACCTTGTAATGAGGTCTGCAATAAGGTCATCTGACAATTGGCATTGGTCCAATGCTCGAAGGCATCAGACCCATAATATTTCATTTCAATTCCAATCAGGGAAAACTTTATTGCAAAATCGTTCCAAGCCACAGAAACCCGCCACCCAATGAAGTTCAAATCAAATCTTTTCCAACGTCTGATCTCCTTACCTTGAACTGCCCCGACCGTTACCACGCAGAACATTGAAGGGTGCTTCGGATCGATCGCCTCGAGTTTCATCCCCGGCTTGAAGTGATTCTTCACCGTCGGAAACGGTGTCGGGAAGAGTTTCAATGGTGCTGCAGCTGATTTCGTCTCCTCGAGATAGGATGCCCACGAGAAACGTGGCTTATTAATGACCATTGTCGTCGTCGGGAGGTTTGCCGTAATTGCGGCCACGCTGGCTGTTGTTGTTGGCGGCGGCTAAAGCGAAGAAAATGTCAAACCAGACGTGAAAATAATGCAGTGCGGCACACCACTGGCAGGTCAATGCAAAAAAATAAATGAAAATGTGTGTCGTTATGGGACATCAGCTTTGGCCATCTTTGGTGTGTTATTTTGCCATACCTATCTGATGGCCAAGGTAGATTTGGTGGCTATGCCAGGCCAAATAAGAAGTCCATCATGGCACGTTGGCAGACGATTGGTGATGTCAGTTCATGCAAAAGCCAAAATGCGGCTGAGTAACACACCCATTGGCGAACCAAAGCAAAAGTTAACAGAAATGGCAAACTGACAAAGTGGCAACATCAAGGGCAAGAACAGATGTTAAATATGGCAATCTTTTGAGGGCAGCATCACAAGGCAAAAGCAGACGTCAAATACTGCAAAGTTGCTGTTTCTTCTCAAATAAGTCAAAATATGCCAGGCTTTGACACGGCAGGGCCACTCAAAAGTCAAACGAAAATGATGGCATCATTTTGCCACCTTCCACTTACTTGTGCTTTAGCATCATGCGCCGCGAACGACCGTATTCTGCCATATTTCTTGAACCCCAAAAACATTTTCACTCCGAATTTGAACACAAAATAGCATAATTCGTACCTACCTTTGAAACGATCTGTGGCCCAGATGGAGTGGCAGAAGGTGCCGCAGAAGTGGTGGCAGCTGGGCCAGCGATGACCACGTTTGACTTGGACGTGCTGGGGATAATGATGACCTCATTGGACTGCCGCATCATCGAAAACCTCTTGGACTTTTCGTCGAGGGGCTGCGGCTTTTGATTGTTAGTACGGCAGCGAACGCTGCAGAATTTATCGTTGAAAAAGTCGCATTTGAGGCCGTACATGCCGCACTGTGAGCAGCGGGAAACATCTGTTCAGAAAAATTCAAAAACTACTTATAAATCCCGCCAAATTGTCGAGATGAATGGACTAAAGAGTAGCAACCAGGTGGTGGCATTTTCATAGTTTACCCACAAATTTGAAGAACAGGGCATGAAAGAAAACGAAACATCACGGATAACATGCCTGAAGCTTTGAGGGCAATTTTCAGTGATTTAGATGGAAGACCTGAGCAGTTTCAATTCAGCCTGCACTTTTCCTTCACCCCTTCTTGTCCCTTAGTAAATTTCACCGTTTTGTCTGATGGCGCAAAACACAAGTCAAAGTCTTCGCCCTTCGGACACAGGAGAAACTCTTAACAAGGCCTGGCAACACAGAGGGGCCACCTAATTTCTCTACAACTTAGTCCAGATTCGTGCGATGCAATGAATGAATGAATGTCATGTGTCTTGCGGTGCTTGGTGTCAGTGAGAAAAATCATTTGTAGCGTTCGTTTTGGAAATTTGCAATTTCTGGATTTTTTAAAATTTGGCAGGAGAGGAGGGAGCACACGTCTTTAAACTGGGCCGCATCTACCTTCTTCATGATCGTGAAAACCACTTACCTCTGTCCAGATGCAAACTCTATCTGAAAATTCCCCATGCGGCTTCAAAGGCCATTTACTGGAGGGCACCTTCCACTAAGGCATAGCCGTGTCCTGAAGACCTGCCATTTTGAATTCACAACAATGGATCGGGTGGGATTGAAACTAAAAAAATGACGAGGGTCGCACTTCACTCACTCGCGCATTTTTTCCCTCCCAAGAACTATCTAGGCACCTGGGAGAGTGATTTTGAGTCAATTCAGGTACCGGTGGATTGGGGACAAAATAAAGTGTTGCAATTTTGAGCACGTGCCCAAGAAGCCCAACCTCTTCCTCTCTCGTCGTAGATAAGGGCACGCGGAATCATTACTCTGTAGGAACGAACTCCAGAAAATAATACACTTTCCCCGAATTCTTTTTTTTTTTTTTTGCTGAAGACAAAATGTTGAATCATACATGAGTTAGGCTGACTTGAAAATCGAGATTTTAACCCGACCTTTCATCCGAAATCGCAATCCTGCATACCTTTCTCTCTGCCATCGGAAAGAAACTAAGATGGGATATGCCTAGCCTATGGAGCCATCACTTAGCGGAAACCAAGAACGTAGGTCTAGTTCGAAGAAAGACAGAACTTCATTTTTGCCTGTGGCCCCCAACCAGTTTAGTTTCTAAAATGGAAATTAGGAATGCCTTGTCACTAAACTGAGGATGCATCTTGTGGATCTTTTTCAATTCTACGTGGCCCGAGTCTTCTCCTGAAGTCAATTTGTACTGCAAAGCGAACCTGCAGTTTTGATTTCCGCTTAAAGTCACTGGAGCGTGGTACCCACGCATCGTGCAGGGTTGCAAAAAGTCGGGAGCATGGGAGAAAAGGATGCTTGAGAGTCAACTGGGATCGAAATGGGCTGGCGACAAAAAAAGCTTTTTTAGATTTTTGATTTCGACCGGGACCGTCCGTAACAATGAGCTTGCGGGTTGAGAAGAAAGGCTTTTTGATTTTCGACCAAAACATCACCAGGCTCGAAAATCCGTGCTCCAGGTCTCCAAACGACGTTTTGCAGCCCTGGCCTCATGCATAATTTTTTGACAGGGCTACACATCCCACGAAACAATACTCAATATTGACATATGGTTGAGTCTTGAGCCAGAAGGGGCAATGCCCTCTCACTTCCGGCCCTGAGATGGCGACCGACAAACAAAAGGAGTTCGTAAAATTGCGCAGTTAACTAACCTCTTGGATCTGAACGTTTCGCATCAGAGTTGTTGGCACCTGCAGTTGCAGCTGATCCCTGCACAGCTGCAGATGTTGACGGACGTTGCCTGCCAGTCGCCATCGTGGACGATGTTGTCGAGCCCGATTGGGCACTCCTGCCACTGGAAGGGTATGATGCAGCCACGATGCGTGTTTGGGGACGAATTGGATGGGTCCCTGCCTTGGCAGCTTTTGACGCATTACGCGCCGCAGCTGAGGTCGTCCCATTGCCAACGACGGTCAATTTGTCCTTGCCAATCATTTCTATTGCACCGAACTCATTCAGCCTGAACTGTATGTAAAAAAATAAATAAAATAAAATGTTATTCTGCAGCCTGTGAAGGAATCCTACCTGAGATCGCCATGGCAGGGTGAAAACTTAGAGAACTTGAGATGGAACAAGAAAACTCACTCGACGATTTGTTCTCCATTCCATGGCAGCAGAGCTGACATTTCGGAGGCATCACGCTCTCCGTTGATAAAGCCAAGTTGGCTTCGTCAACGAGAGTGTGATGTTTCCGAAACGCCTGCTCCGCTGTCTTCGAATGGAGAATAAATCATCGAGTGTGAAGGTAGGTAATCTGAAATGCTTTTAGATCTCATTCATGAACAACTAACTCACTTGGCATGCCGTTTTCAATTATTCACTGCCAAAGCTAGGTATTTTCATTGGTATCAACCAGCAATAAAAATATGAAATCTGAAAATTCCAATAAGGCCGGTCACAAAACCAATGTTGAAGAAAAACTGCGCCCCTGACAGAAATTGGTGCCTACCCGAATTCACATTTCTGCTAATGACAACATCAATCAATCCCACCTGTTTCCATTCACCGTTACAAATAGCATTATTTGCCTAACAAGATGTACGTAGATGATAAGAATGGTTCTTCATTTTGAATGACATCCCAATCTTGTCCCGATACCTTGTTGTTTTTAATTTTCTCAGCCCCGGCCGGTGCAAAAATGTTTGAATAATGCCAAGTTGTGTAATACCCTTTCCAAGTTGTCAGTCAGATTATGGAGAGATGAGTCGCGCAAAACAAAATCCCCATGATTTTCACTGGTGGGGATTTTTCTGAGTGGGTAGGTCGTGAGGACCTAACTTCGGTTAACAAAATCCCCACTAAGTCAAAAATTGAAATTTTCCACTCTGTCTTAAGTAATGATTAAACAGCTTAGCGATGTCTCATTTTTGTAAACTAGCAGCGAGTATAAGTAGGTACCCAGTCAATACTCAATAGCAGTGAAGGAAATCAGTTCAGATGAAAACGGACACCGTCAAATAATTTTGAGTTATTTTCATGTAGGCCCAAGTGGACATGTGAAATTTTTACATCCTAACTCCACTGTATTCTGAAATAAATCGATCGAAACTCCTTTGAACATGTCAAGCACAAGCACGAATCTTAGTAGGTAGGTACCTACCTAGGTTGGTAGGTACCGAGCTAATCTGTAATCGGACCCCACAAAAACCCTATGTGGCTTGCCTTTAGGCGAGATTCAATCGGAGGTACCTAGTGCTCGCTTCAGGTGGCTAAGTAAATCTTGCCATTTAGAAAAATGAGATTCAATTACTTATACCGGAATTGCCAAGGCAGATGATACCTGCGACTAGGTAGATCATGACGTAAAAGGGCAATATCAAAATATACCTATCGAGGTAGGCTGGCCTAAAAAGCAGGCACGTAGACTTGAAAGGGGACAAGAAAGCATCCAGATTGCCAACACACATGGTGAAACCAAAAATCAACTCGTCAGCCAACCTTAAAATCACTTCCAGGAAGGGTACCAATTCCATTCTTCCAAACCAGGCTCTTCACAACGTCCACCACCTTTCCGGATGCAGGTGGTCTTGAAACTTTACGTGGAGCCGCACTCACCACGCCACCAACACTGACGACTGTCGGAGGTTTTACCGTGCTGATGGCCACCTGAGGAGACGGTGGCACGTCATTACCCACAGATAACACGACCGGTATGTTTGCGGCTTGCTGCAGAGCCAAAGACACAGGTGTGGCCTCCTTTACCGTGTGGTCCAAATCCAGAGTGTCGCCACCGAAAACAAGACTGACGCCATTACCAAAGCTTCCGTCGATGCCATTTTCACTGTGGGTGGACACAATCGGAAGCGATGCAATGGCCGAGGTGCTTCCATCTTCGGACATGTAGATGATATCCCCAATCGACTGATCCATTGCCTTTCGAAGAAGGGATTTGTTTGCTGTCTTTTGAGGAGTGATCCTCGATGACTGTCCTGCAAGATCAAAGAAGTCGTTCAGATGCAAAGGTTGTTCAGAATCAAGCGACACTTTTGTGATATTCTCCACATTCAACACCATTTCACCCTGGCATTTTACCTTTTCATCTTAATTTTTAACAAAATTCCCTTCGATTGGCCCTTCTTGTTCAAAATAGCATCCTTTTGCAGTGATTGGCTTGGTTTTACATTGATACGTAAGCAGGTGTTATAGGGTGTTAAAGAGGTGCTCCAAAATACACTCGGCTCCATTTACTTTGATTTTAATTGCCTGAGAAATTGCTTGCTTTTCACGTGTTTTCTTAGTTTGAGAAAAAGGAAGGTTATATCAGAATGGAATGGGGAAAAGGAAAAGCCAACGTGGAAATGGACAAAAGCGTTCGGTTGAAAACGACTTCAGAGGAAAGTTCGATGGAAGAACAATAACCTTGGAAATGGATGTTTTAAAAACATCCATTTCCAAGGTAGCACTTCAAGGTTGACTGTCAACTTTGCCAAAAAAACTTGGTCACATTGGTTGAAATCCACACCGAAGCAGTTTTCCACTGGACCTTCCCAACATTTACGTCTCTCCGTACCAGGTACATGAACTCAATTGCATCTGCTTGTTCAGCAGAAATCAGTTTTGGGAGCATCTGACAAAGAACACAATATTCCAAGAAATCTCTTGGAACTCCCATGTGATCTCTCACATTCGATTCTTTCTGGGGTCACTCGATATTCCTGGCAGTCACTCAATGCCCATCATGCTTTTAACTGTTCCAGTGATCGCTTGCTGGCTCTGCACCCAGTTTAATGTTCTTGGCTCTCGGGATCACTTCACTGAACAAATGCCTCCCATTTTTATCCGAAATTGACAAAAATAAGTGAAATAATCACAGGAGGGATTTAGCAGAATGTCCTTCAACACATTGGTCAAGATTCATTATACTGATCCAAAACCACCGGTTCGAACCAAACACTGCTCCCTTGTCCGACATTGCAGGAACAAAAAACCTTCTGCAGAGTTGAGACTTGGGTTCATAATTTTCATGATTCATAAACCCAAAATCCACATGGCTGGGACATTCGTGAAATCAGGTAGCCTACGTACCTACCTACCAAAACCCAAAAGGGCAAAGAGGAGGTCACAATGACACATCATTCTCAGTGGAGAATTAACAGCCAACGTAAGCACACATTCTCTTCCAAGTTAAAAGAAATTTCCACAAGGGACAACGAAGGTTGCACACCACTCCATTGGTTGCCAGACTGCAGCACAAGGATCACTTTCAAGATGGGGGTGGAAAAGTTGACTACCTACCTATGCTTCGGAATCAGCTTGAAAAATTTGGCTTACCAAGTCGGTGTTTCTCATTTCGTGTTTGGCCAGATTACTTGTCACCTCAAATTGATGTGAGATCTTTCGCCGGACTCCGAATGAATCTGAGCAGCTGGCAGGAGCTAAAGATATCGCATCAATTTGAGATGACGGCATCCGGACAAGAACGGAAAAAGAAACACGGATTTGGAAAGCCAAAATATTTGCGATAATTGCTAGCAGGACAATGATAGTCTGTCCGAACAGGAGTCCAGCCTGGGAGTGATCATGAGCACAGCAGATGCATCTCGCTGGCCAGGAGAAAAAAAAAACACTTCTAGGCCAATCATTCCATTGGTCATGGAGTCGGAAATCATTTTTCCACCACTGTAGGTAGGTACCTAATTCAGGGTATCACGATTCAGAATGATGGCATTTTCCACCCCTGTAGGTCGGTACCTGATTCAGGGTATCACGATTCAGATTGATGGCAACGTGTATTGATCTTGTGCACATGACTATCGCAAAGGACAATTTTCACTGCTATGGATGCTCACGGCGTATAGATCTTGACCTAATGCTAACTCCCGAGTTGCAATGTAAATTTTTTCCATTTTTCTCCAACAGAAAAATTTAACTTGGTAGGTATACCTCGGTGATGATTTCTCCTCCGTGAGAGAACTAAACCAAGGCTAGAATTACCTGCACTTTTCAAGCTCGCACCCTTTGCAACAGATTGAATATCGGAAATGGTAGAATTGGCTTTGGCAACAGTAGTCACAGAGCCTGATCCCTGAATCATCATGGTTCGACCTCCGACAACGGGAAGCACCCTCATGTTTGCGTTCGGTGGTGATGTCTTTGGAACGGGTGATGCTGTTCGTGCGCTGGCGGTACCCCTCTGCGATTTGGCAGTGCCTGTGTAAAATTGTTTTAACAGTTTTTAAAAACAGGAGTGAGAAAGTACCTAGTGAGGTAGGTACTTCGAGAATTGCCATAGCCTTGATGCAATGTGTGCAGGGTACCTAACTCCCAATTTATAGAAATATAACCACAGTTCACACCCAAAAATAGATTGAATCATACGTATGCAATTATCAATTAGAACCTATCCAGGTACCTGTAGGCTATAAGGTACCTATGTTAATTGTGATAAAGTCGTATGTTAGGTATAGTGCATACACTAAGTGGGCCCAGTTTTCATGTAGGTAGGTACCTACCTGTGATAAAAACAATGTCCAGTGTTTACTGAAAAGAGTTCTATAAGGCCAATTTCTGATAAACTTTTGTCAAAGAAATTAGAATAATTAACACAAAAGGTTACAGCCTACAGGTAACCTGCAGATCCTCTAGGTACGCAGGTAACCTAGCCTGAGAAATTTGGAGAGGTAACACGAAAACTACTGGATTTACATGAGGCCCAAAGTAATATGACAAGATGGTGCCCAGGCCTCGGTAAATGATCTGTAGACAAGACCAAAAGATGCAGGCTAGGTAACGGACCACAGGTTTTGCCACAGTACAGATGGACTATTTTTATGAGGCGGCTCCAGCATAGCTGAATGCTTCACACTTTCTCTTAACTCCCAATGTTCATTCAGGTAAATGGGTCTTTTCTCAGTGGATTTCCCAACAACTCACCACAAAAGGGTCCTCTTGGTGGTCTGAAAATGTCAGTCCCCTGTGGCGATGGGAGGACAAGAGGAAGGTACCTACCTGGCATTTTCCAATACCTACCACGAAAACCAGAGCAGTTGCCCAGTTCACAAGAATAGGTCTGGTTGTCCACATGATCAAACAAATACCTAATGCAGAAGACAGGCCTAGCGCCTGTTACGGTGAGCTTACTCTGCAAGGCCTGCAAAGCAGGTGCCTTCAGGGATTGGATGTCGATCTTTCCATCAGGTCTGATTGCAGATCCAGTTATGAGCTGGCTCTGACCTGCACTTCCCAGCAGAGCCTCCAACTCCTGAGGAGTGATCATGATACCAGGTTGATGTGCCTCTTGTTGTTCTTGTTGCTGCTGACTGCTGGCGGCCTCCATCTCTCCTGCGTCTAGCAAAAGCTGGCCAGATTTCTCTGCTTCCTGACTGAACGAAACGGCATCCGGGGCTATTGTGGTTGAAGGATCGGCCTGCATGAAAACATCACTTTCAGCCATTCCGCTACTTGCCATGGTTGTGATCAAGTGCTGAGAGTTATCTTCCGAAATTGGAACATATGTCAACTGCTGAGTTGCCTGAATACAGAGAAAACAAATAACAATTTTGGAAAGTAGAGGGTAAGCCTAGATGTGCCAAGTCGAGTGCAATGCAAAGGCAATTTGTGTACATAACATGCACATTTTTCACATTCCAATACCTACCAAGTTCAGGTATGCCCACCAACATGGGCCCAACACAAAGCCAAGACCACTTCAGATGTTAGTGGCCCGCTCCAACAGATGTGTGAATTTTTAACTTTTCTCACAACAGCACAGACTAGGCCATAACTGATGACTAGCACACTTGCCTAGCTAGCAAGGAGGAGTGGAAAGGCAGGTGCTTACCCACATCGCATGATGGTTGTGGCAGACAAAACACTCACCCACTGCAATAACCAATAATTGCGAACGATGTGAAGATATTCTGATGACTGCCAGGTATTTTTGTCGCTCGTTGTGGTTGTTTGCTCGTGCGATAACTGCCAAATGCATCGGAAGTCTCGCAACCAAATTTTGCAGAGGTTCTTGAGCTGGACTGAATTCACAGATGAGCATAATTGGTAACTTAGAAGTAGCAAAGAGATCATGAGAAAGGGTCATCGTAGGTACGTACGTACGTCGTACGAGTCGTAGGTACCCACCGAAACAAGTGATGCATTGAGAGAAGGCAAGGGCCGCAGAATAAAATGAAAATGCAATTTCCAAGTTGCTTCAAAGGGATGTCCCGTTGGTGCAGACTTGTATGGGAGGAGTTTCGAGTTCGAGCCGAGGGTCTGGTCTAATTCCTTCAAAATGTCCAAAACGAATCGAATCCTAAATGGCAATTTCTAAAACCACTTTTACAACCTTCCGAAAATGTTTTAGGCAAAGGTTTTAAAACTGCAGCAATGTCCCCGTTTGCTTTCGACATGTCCATTGCTAATAGGTATAAAAATATCAGTTAGATGGTTTCCAAAAATTCCACCAAACATCCAAAACTCATGTTTCCACCAGGGTTGGAAAAAAACATGTTTTTTTCTTAAAAAACATAAAAAACGTTTTAAACGTTTAAAACATGTTTTTTTTGTTTTAAACGTTTTTTTTCATCTGTTTTTTTTTTCATTGTTTAAAACGTGTTTTAAACGAGTTTTAAACAGTTTTAAACGTGTTCCAAAAGCTGCCAAGGCTAATTTTGCAATAATTTTGTGACAATGGTACTTGAAAAAGGCAACAATAACAGAAAAACTTTGAAAATTGAGTAAAAAAGCAAAAAGCATTTTTTTGTTTTTGCAGATTGTTTTAAACAAAGCATTTCAAACAAGTTGCGGTTGTTTTAAACATGCTTAAAACAAGTTTTAAACACAATTTTGTTTTAAACAAACTGTTTTAAACAAGTGGTGGTTGTTTAAAACATGTTTAAAACAGATTGTTTTAAACAGAATGTTTTAAACGAACAACCCTGGTTTCCACATCTGCACATCTCTGACAATTTCTGGGTAGACAATTCCTCGTTCTCTCGGTAGACAACTCCTCGTTCTCTCGGTAGACAATTCCTCGTTCTCTCGGTCAGGTATTAATGTTATGTTTTTCCTTTAGGTAGGCCAACTTTTGGATTTCATCTGGGACACACTCACGTCAACGCAATTTCGAGTAACGTATCGTTCTGAAGTTCGTCAAATCTGTATCTTTTCATTCTGCACCCATCTGCATGCACCCATTTGTCTCCGATGCAACAGACAAGGGAGGGAAAGAAGTGAACGAGTTATGACCTCCTGCCATGCAGAAGCAGTTGGAACTTGTAACTCCTGGAATTTATTGAAGTCTCAAACAGAGGAATGTAAAACACAAAGGAGGAACCACAATATTCGAAGCATTATGCATGGAAACTGATTTTCATGATGATTCCAACAAACATGGAAATTGAGTCAGTCCAAACTTCTGCAAGGCTTGCAGATTTGCAGGTCCATGCCTGCCTATAGCCTTGGACATAGGTAACAGTTTAAATTGATTGTTATTTACAGCAGAGATTATGGAGGTGCCTAATTTATGAAATTGGGAGTAGTGGTAAGCTTCTGTGTATGCACATGATTTACCATGCACCTATGCACATGATTTATGATTTTACCATCGCTATGTAGGTAGGTACCTTTTAGCGGTACCTTTTTAGGTACCCGTACCATGCATTAGGGCTGTGCGAATCTTGATTTGACTCGAAAATCTTGAATCTTACCCAATTTGATTCGAGATTTGAAGAAGAGGACTCAAGTCTAAAGGATTTGATTTGAGATTTGGCAACGACTCGAAAAATATTCTAATCGAATCTAGTATCGCGAAAAAATTCCAAGTTGATTCCACAATTCTGCAGGCATGCCGATGCAAGATCGTAATTCACAAATTTGAAACTTCCATACAATAGGGCTTTGCTAATTTTATTCGATTAAAAAATCTCAAATCTTGCAAAATGTGGTGAGATTCAAATCAAGACTTCATATTCGTAGAAGGATTCGATTCGAGATTGGACAACAGACTTGGATTCGATTCGAGATTTGAACTTCAGCGATTCAATTTGAAAGCCGATTCGCACAGCATTATCGTGCATCCACAAAAGAAGTGGTGGCCTGGCTCTCGAACCACCGCATAGGCCTACCTACCTCCTTCAATTTGAGTGATACTTACCTGAGGATCATGCAAGACTTCTGTTCCATCGTTAGCTGCTTGGCTTATGATCTGCTGCATGGCATCGCTTCCACTGGTGGCCATGGCATCAGCAAGAGAAATGTGGCTGTATTCACCTGATTCCTGAACGATGGCTATCAGTTCCCCATTTTCCGCCACCGTTCCCCCATGAAGAATAATTTGCTGACCGGATTCAGATTCCATTGCCTGGACACTTTGGGTGGCATCACCAATATCAGAAAGCGAAAGCGATCCTCCCTCCGTTAGGTTGCTCACCATGGATCTCGGTATTCGATAAACCTCCCCGCTCTTTGTGGTGACAATCGCATCTCCACTGTTGTCAGAATCGAGCACGCCCGTGACGATGATGCCTTCTTCTTCTCCTGATCCAGCCACATGCTCATCGAGACCATTCAAATCAGGCATAGAACTCATTTTTGTGACCTACCTACTTGCCAAGAAGCAACTGTTATGCTGAAAGTAACATTTTGATCGCTGAAGTACAAAACTGAATTTTTTTTTTTTTTTTTTTTTTCTGTTGGCCTTACCATTTTATTCACAGGCCATTTTTTTTTTCTCGTCAAAAATCAAATCATCACATCAATTATTGATTCGGTAATTATTGGAATGAAACATTGATTGAAAATTTGAAAAGAAGGAAAATTTTTAACACATTGAAAATTTGAAAAGAATGAAAATTTTTAACACATTTTTTCAAAATAAAATCATCCAAACTCAGGATCATCCAAATCATAATATTTTTTTTTGCAATTACCAAAGAATGAATCACCAGAGTTGAATTTGATCCACAATCACCAGTGCGATTTTGACAAAAATGTTTTGTTTAACTCACCAATAATTCAATGCTCCGGCATCACGGCGATACAACTTGACCACGGACATGAATTAACCAGCAATATTCAGGATCACAGAGTTGGTCAGAAATTGAATTGAGATGCACAAAACACACACCAGGAAACCAGTGTAGAATCACATTGCAATCAAATGTAGATGCATGTATTTCGCCGAGAATCACAAATTCATCAAATATTTGACGACCAAATATTGGTTGGTAAATCCCTAGATTGAATCGCAGATGCCGGAGGCATTGCATGGTGAAGGAAAAGAAAAAGTACAAATTAGGCTAATATATTGAAATTGGTGCATAGGAGTCGAGATGACTCCCATAAGAAAATTCAGAGAGGTAAGATGGTTAGCAAAAAGGCTACCTACTTTAAGTCATGGTTATGGTTGGGTACAATATCTAGAATGGATGCACATTTATGCTGACATTACCTAGTCGAGGCATTGCAATATGTCCATTGTACAATTGATAACTAGACTGTCCAGTTATCAAATGTACAATAAAACGACATGCGGAATAAAGTTTTCGACAGAATCCCCAAAAATATACCTAAGTAGACAACAAATGATGGCGAAGCAAGGCTTTAAACTGACCGAGTGAGGGGACAGTGCAGATATGAAGTGGTAATTCCAAGTTTTAACTGCCAAAAAAGAAAAAGAGAAAAGACCCAAAGAAGTTCACACTTCATCAGTCACTGAGACATATTGCAAATGTCTGGATCTCGTAGTGTACGGGTGAGCTGCCTTCGGCTCACAAAGAAGACCAAGATTTGATATATGGTTTAACTCCTTGAACATATAAATGCACATCTGGTAACTGACTATTTGCGACACATTGAGGCAGCTATTTAGACGCATAAAAAGAGTGACTGGCTCATTAAATGGAAGACAACCAGTAACTCTATTGGCTTTGTTTTGGAGAATTTGAAGTGGCTGGATAGTGCTGGGATATGTGCAGCCCCAAACAGCAGCACAATACCGCAGCACCGATTCAAAATAGGCTCTGTACACAACAACCCTCAGTTTTTCTGGAAGGATTTTTTTGCACTGGTAAATTAAAAAATTGCTTTGGATAATTTACTGGAGAGAAATTCCACCTGAGGATGCCAATTTAATGATCCATCCAGCACAACTCCAAGAACTTTGTTTGTAAATGAAAAAGAAACAGCCGATGTGCCAACTCTTATTGTATCAAAAGTTACTAATTTTCTCTGAATTGGCTTAAAAATACAAAAAGCAGATTTCTGTGTATTTAGGATTAAATGATTCATACCACACCAAAGCAGAACAGTATTTAAAACATTCCGAGCACGGTCGTCGGTCATGCAGTTCAGCGACAGTGGCACTTTTGATTAGTATGGAGATATCATCAGCATAAGCAACTGTGGTATCCTCAATGACATTAAAAATGTCATTGACAAAAACGATAAAAAGAAGAGGCCCTAGTATACTGCCCTGTGGAACCCCTCTGGATATTACGGAAACCTTGGAGTTACATCCCTCCAGAGAGACAAGCTGCTTTCTTCCAGTCAAATAGGATTCAAGAATGGACAGCATTTTTCCTCTTATTCCGTAATATTAAATTTGCCGTGAAATTAAATTTGCTGATGCTTGGATGGAGTAGAAAAAAAAAACACAATAGCTTAAGTGGGTAGGTAGGCCCTATGTGTGAGATAAAATCACAACAAATCATGTTCATGTCCTTCCTGTGCCCAGGGCTGCAAAGTCGGGGGCACGGGAGCATTGCCACCGTTGTGGGCCGGCCGGGATCGAAATTGGCTGGGGAGCAAAAACAAAAGCTCTCCAACTTTCATCTGGCCTCAGGCCAAATGGAGACTTGCGAGACGGAAGTGACTAAAACGCTGAACCTGCTTGTCTTGCTTGTCCTGCTGGTAATGGCCAGGTTAGGGTTAGGTCAGGGTTAGGTGAGGTTAGTTTAGGTTTTGATCTAACAATAACCTGACCCATTTGACCATTACCAGTTGGGGGGACCCTGTCCCCAGTTTTTAAAGTTACCAGCAGGAGCAGCAGGTTTCCAGCAGGACAAGCAGGCTCAGCGTTTTAGACACACCCTGGCGAGACCGGCGAGTGACACAAACCTTTTATTTTCGACCGGAATCGATACGGCTGCCGATCAAAAAAAAAGCTCTTCAACCAAAATCTGATCAGGCTCCAAAATCCGTGCCCCGGGGCTCCAAACGACTTTTTGCAGCCCTGCCTGTGTCTTGATGGGTTGACCAGTATGATTAACACAGACTAAATAGTCAAGTCAGGGTTGCTTGCAAAAGCGGGAGCGCGGGAGTAATGCTCCCGGGATGGATGCGAGCAGGGATCGAAATACACTGGCGAGCAGAAAAAGCTTTTCGATTTTCGACGGGGACTGAAAGATATGGGAAGGTACCAAGGCGAAAGAGATCTCAGATTATTTCATTGGTCCCTGTGTTGTCTCGCCCAGACAATATCAAATACCTTGGCATTCATTTCAATCCTGCCCTGAACTGGGGACCTCATATAAGTCAGATGGTAAAACGGGCATCAAATCAACTGAAATTTCTTATCCGACACTATTCCCACGCCTCCAGAAAGGTGAAGGAAATACTCTACTTCTCATTGGTTCGCTCCATCTTGGAATATTCAACAACGACCTGGGATCCTCATCTTCAGTGCCACATTGATGCACTTGAAGCTGTCCAGCGCAGGGCAATGAGGTTTGTTTCTGGGGACTTCTCCTTTCACTCCAGTGTGACATTGCTCAGGGAAGAGCTGGGCTGGGAATCCCTTGCTAAGAGGAGAAAGCTCAGGGGTGTTTCAATATTTCGAAAATGTGTCCGTGGTGAGGGAGGATGGGCAGGATGCTGCTGCACCATGGTCAAAAACACAGGGTCGACGAGGGCCAGTGACCTCGTTTCATTTATCCCACCTTCCCTTTCCAAAAGTGTCTCTAGGTTCTCTTTCCAAAACAACTATGTGTTTCTCTGGAACAAACTTGGCATTTCTCATGACATGCTAAACCTATCAGAGGCCAGTTTTTTATCTGCCATAAAGCCAAAACTCAGTTTATCGCCCTAGTAGGTAGGTACCTACTAGGTAGTAGTAAGGCCTAGGTAGGTATATAGGTTACTTGGATCATGCCCCCATTTCGTTTCCTTGGAGATATTATGCTAATTGTGCCTTTTCCTTTTTTTCCTTGTTTTCATGCACTAAAAATTGAGGTACCTATCGAAATTGATAAATTTGTGACCAAATTGATTTCTTGTTGTGTTATCTATTCATCCGAGCCTGCTCTCAAACTGTCACCATCTGGACAATGCCATGCTGGAATCTTCACGTCGCCTGACCTGGTTCGTGTAGTTCTTTTATTTTTATTTTTCTGGCCACATTTCTTGACAATACCCACCATGGGTTTCTAAAACTGTACCGCAATCTCTCTGCACCGATGGTTTGCACTTGAAACCATGTTTTCTTTTTTATTGCATCATATTTTTATCATTGCATGTCAGATTCTCCTGCAGCTTCAATTTTAAAAATAAGTAGGCAGGGGTTCGCAGATAGCTTTTCTAATTCTTCTTCCCCCCCCCCTTTTTCTTCCCATTTTCCATCAATTTTATCTTAGGGCAATTTCATCCATTTGTTTTTAATGCAAATGCCTGTTGGTTTGGCTTTAATTTGTGCATCCAATACATGATCTCCATTTCTGTCTCTGGAATCTCCGGCACCATCTTCAAAACTTTTGCAAGGTTCGTTGCCCACAATTTATTTTAATGTGTTTGTTTTGTCCTTTTGACCTGCCTGACATGCCACCATGCGGGGCCTGTTGTCTGTGTTTGATTGAACAAGACATGAACTTTTTGATTACGCCATGCATCATTATTCTAACAATCGGCGTTTTATCCTCTGCACTAACGGAATGGGATGCAATTTTTGGCTAAAATGCCTTTGTCAAAAATGAGACTGAATTGGTGTTGAAATACACGCCACAAATTGTTGCATCTCTCCGACGGCATTGGTTGTTTTTGTTTAATTTTTGACACCGGACTTTTGTCCCACGGTTGCGACGGCGGGGGGACTCCGTCCCCAGTAAATAAAAAAAATAAAAAAAAAATTGCCGATCGCGACGGCGTCTTATCTCAACACAAAAAGATACATGCTGCCTCGGTGAAAGAACACGACGACTTGATTGTTGTCGTGGTAATTGCCGAGGCAAAAAAATGATGCATGTCTGACCGGGGTTTACCACGTCCAATGGCTTTTACTGCCTGTGGCCCCCAACATAATTTAAAAAAAAAAAACTTTTCGTTTTCGACCGGAATCGAAATGGGCTGGTGAGCAAAAAACTAAACGTTTTTCGACCAAATTTTACCAGGCTCGAGAATCCGTGCTCCAGGGCTCCAAACGATTCGGTCGCGTGTCCTTCCCTTCCCCAGGTGAACTTCCTTTGCTGCTTTCCAAGAACTCTTCTGTCCTCCATTGATCGATTGCCTTTATGGCATGAGAGCCTGTTTTTTCTCCTCGATTTCTCCTCGAACAGCCCAGTTCTGCCTGTCGATACTCGATAGTCGATAGTGATCATGTCAATGGCCAGACAAGTGATGTGAATGAGAAGCAAAAACATTATCTTTGTGCTAACCTTGGATCCTTTCTGGCCGATGCTCGAATTTCTTCAAATTCG
This sequence comes from Sinentomon sp. SZTP_YWyxl, assembly GCA_030068105.1. Classification (NCBI taxonomy): domain Eukaryota; kingdom Metazoa; phylum Arthropoda; class Protura; order Sinentomata; family Sinentomidae; genus Sinentomon; species Sinentomon sp. SZTP_YWyxl. Next base: position 26,791 of record JASGXE010000644.1, read on the forward strand.
GCATCGGCCAGAAAGGATCCAAGGTTAGCACAAAGATAATACCTACCTACCATTAGGGCTGGGCGAATCTTGATTCGATTCGAGGATTCGATTCGAAAATTGCGAATCTTGCCAGATTCGATTCGAAAAGATGCGATTCGAAAAATGTGGCAAGATTCGAACCAGGGTTCGAGATTCGAAGGAAAGGATTCGATTCGCAATGATTCGATTCGGGATTTTGCGATGATTCGAAAAATATTCGAATCGAATCTCAAATCTTTTCAAATTTCCAAATTGATCCACAATCCCGCAGGCATGCCACAACATGGAACCAAATCGTGCTTGCAAGTGTCACTGAGCAATGCCCACGATAAAATTTGCGTTCACTATCCTGTAGGACTGTGTTAATCGTGGTTCGATTCGAGGATTCGATTCGAAAATTGCGCATCTGGCCAGATTCGATTCGAAAAGATTCGATTCGAGACATGTGGTGGGATTCTAATCAAGATTGGAGATTTGAAGAAAAGTGTTCGATTCGAAAGGATTCGCTTCGAAATTGGACAGCTGATTCGGATTCGATTCGAGATTCGAAACAAAGGGATTCGATTCGCAGGATTCGATTCGAAAGCCGATTCGCACAGCCCTACCTACCATGCCGTGCTCAACGGAAGCTTTCCAAATCATCGAAGCAAAAACAGCCCATTTCTCCTCAGACTTCCTCTGCTCTTCACCAAAAATACGCACTGCAAAATTATATGTATGTTGGTAAAATAAAAACAGAAAAATCAGGTACCACATGGGCACCAGCAATTTGCAAAGCAATTTGCCTGCACAGCAAATTTAAGCATTTTGCATTGCCAGCAATTTGCAGGACGCAGAAGCTGAGAAAAGCAGCCAGCGCAGTTTCCAGCCGATGCATCAGGGCGCATTCAAATTTCGAGAAATTTCAGAAGCTGATGGCGACTCCCCAAACTTTTTGGCCGCAGTCGCGAGTGCGCGCCATGGCTGCAAATATCAATATTTTGCTTGAGGTCAGACGAGGTGAGATCAGTTTGATAAGATAAGACAGGTTAGAAAAATATGACAATAAATAATAATAAAAAATAATGTGTATAAATAAATAATAAATAATGTACTTTGACCAAACTTCAAGCAAAACACAGTTTATTTGCAGCCAATTGGCAGGAAAACAGTCGAGTTGCGATGATGGAGGAGTATATAAAAAATATTTGTCGCTGTCCGCTCACAGAAGTTGCTGCATGCCTGCATTCATCTGGGATGACAATTCTTGTCGTTTCTGCGCCAAACGGGCCCAATCGATTTCTCTGGAACACAGACTATATTTGCAACTGCCCATCTGACAGCTTTTGCAAATGCCTCATACACAATAAATAATATGGAAAGGTGTGTTCTTGGAAATGTTTGTTTTGTTACGTCGTTTTTGTTTTCTGGTCTCATTATTCATCACGTCGCGTCGGTGATCGGGGTTTCGCCATTTTTTTGCTGCTGTCTCTTGACGCCGCAGTAAAAAATCCTTGAAGTGACACTGTTTCCAGAAACTGGAAATAGACGCCGCACCATCAACATATGTAGTTTATGTCGTGTGTTCACTGAGTGATATTGGTATATTGTAGATGAAAATAGGCACCAGATGCTGTTTTCAACAGGCTCTCGAGATGCCAAAAGATGACCAGGAATGTCGTATTTTTTATTATTTTTCAAGTAAACCGCCGGCGCAAAATTCGTCCAAGAAGGCCAGAATTATTACCGAAGTTGGAATGCAACATAACCATATGTGACAGGTAAAGTGGCGTCGGAATTAATGTAGGTATACTCATACATGTGCTTTTCCCATTTAGCTGTTGCCTCAGAAACTTTTTTCTTCATTTTTATTCTCATGCAGGCGGTAGAAATTAAAGAGCCAGATTTCAACAAAGTTTTCTTTTGGTGCGAGATTTTAACCTCGTAACAAAAGGATTTTTAAAAAGCAGGGCCGATATTCAAAATTGCGTCGCAGAGGTGAAAATGAAATATTTGTTGGGTGATGGTAGCAAAAAAGGAAGGGAAATAAATGGCTGAGAAATTCAAATGAATGAAAACAGGTTGGCGCCAGGAAAATACCCACATCGGTGGTTACTGGTGAAAACAGTTGGCCAACAAAATTCGTTGACTCGAGAACACTGAAATGACGGTTAGGCATCACCAATTCCTCCTGAGTAAAACCTTGAGTCAGTCCCTCCGATCAATAATGAAAAATCTTTAGGGATGGACTATTTTTTGTTATATTTTTTGTCTTTATATTCTTTTGTTTTTAAACCCATGTGATATAACCATTTGATTTACCCACACCCACCGCCATGTATAACTACAGTTAGGCATTCCCATGGTAATTTTGAAACGGCGGGTGAGGGGCGGAGAGAAATCGGGAGAGAGCAAGCAAAATTGTTGCCTTTTGGTCGCGTCAGCGGACAACATTCTTTTGCGGGCGCGCATGAAGACTTCTTGGCATATCTCTGAAAGTTTTCATCCGATTTCAATGTGTTCGGGGTTTTCAGAAAGGGGACAAATTCGGGCTTCTTTCCGGGAAAGCAGAAATCAAACCGTCTGCAAATTTTTGCACAGTCGCCCTGTGAAGCCGATTGAAATTGGAAAATGAGGAGAGTTTTGACCGTGGGTTTGGCGACTCTTTGGCCCATTAGCCTGACTCTCGAACCAGCTGGGTGGGTGCCGTCGCGGACTTTATTGTTGAGCATAAAATGAGTTTTAAGAACATACCAAACACTTTGTTATTCGGTGTGGGTGTTCCCAGAGACCATGAAAAAACGGCCGAGACTTTTTCACGTGGAAAAAGGTTAATTTGGTTTCACAATGCGATTGCGCGTCTGTGTGCCAGCCGTTTGAAATTTTCTTCAGAGAAAATATAAACCTGTTTCCTCCTCTTTCCAATAACCTCAACCTTGTTCAAATCGGATGACAACTTTCCAAGATACAGCGAGAAATCCGCGAGTGAATGGATTCCAAAAACGTCGCTTTGGATTCGATAAAAAGGAAACATAATGGCGGATTTGAGCCCAAATTACCGGATCGATGTTTCCCATTTAAAATGCCAAACTGTTATACAGGGCTGTGCCCACATCCATACGGAATCAACGTTGGACCAATATAATCAGCAGGGCATCATAGAGAATGTCAATTCGATGACAAGGCGTTCATTGATCTAATAGGTGTAACTATATGTGCCCTATAGGCACAAACAGTTACCACATCGCAAGCATTCAACAAAAAACAATCTCAACTCTCACCAAAAATAATCTCAATTGGCCGGTTTTCATTTGTGTTTTCGTCCGACTTGCACGACTGTGAAAACTTGATTTAGGCGTTTAAATGGGCGTTAAGTTTCCGATCGAAATATGTATATGGTTTTTTGACATGACATGCGCAGAAGATACCTCAATTTTCCTGTGCAAAGGCGTGTCGAACAAATTCATTTTTATTTCTGTGTTCGACGTGTTCATGTGTTGGTGTTTTTCCTCCATTTTTCTGCGGTGAAATCGGCTTTTGGCTACACATTTTTGCATCTTTTCAAGAGCACACCTCATTTTCAATGGGTTTCCCTCTGCTTAGTCATTGAATTTGGGGAATTTTTCACCAAAGTTCAAGCGGTTTTTCCTGATAGCTGATGGATTTTTG
>JASGXE010000645.1:0-34644 GCA_030068105.1 Sinentomon sp. SZTP_YWyxl
TGCCAGTACCTCGCCGGGACCATGGCTGACGACACAACAAAAACATAAAAAAAAACGGTCGGACCACCAGCCTAAGGCTATCTGTCCATAAGACCCAAAGAAGAAGAGAAGAAGAATTAGCACAACACATAATAATATTTTTTGATCACACATGATCATCTGGTGACCAATTCTGAGTGACTTTTACAGCAATTCCTTATACCACCTACGTAGACACTAATCAATAATTTGATCACACCGGAACAAATTTGAGCGATGATGAAATTTGGGTGACGGTTTAATTCCTTTTAAGACCAAGATAAATGTCTGCTTAGCCAAGATATTGGCTAAGCAGACATTTACGCAGGCTCCGAACCTGCAGCTTAATTATGCGTAAAAAGAGTCCAGAGTTCATTAGATAAAATGCTTCTTTCTTCCCTTCATTGACAATTTTTTTGATCTCATCAGCATTTCTTCTTCATCCAACCCCATTTTAACATTTCTGATCCTTCCGTTTCTCTCCCTTCGCAAGTGTTCGCCATCACCTCCCTCCCTATCTGGTGATGGGTCTTCTCTGTTGAAGACCTGCCAATATAGAACAGCCAGGTAATAACCATTTACTCACAGTTATCAATACAGGTACCGCAGTTTCCTTGGGCCCAGTATTTTCTTCATTGTTGGCATACGCGATACAGCGCAGACGAGACTTGCACTTTAGGCATGGCAATCCATTGCGACTAACGCCATTTAGTAATTTCTTCGCAGGCAACATCCAACCAAAGAAGCTCCCTGGACATCACGACGACATTCAGTTTTTTTTATTTCGAAAGTTCAAATGTTTTTTCCGCTAAGTAACCAGGTCGTGTCATGTCGTTATCGATCACTGAAAGAATCACTAAATGAGCCAGATTTAATAGGTTAAATATAGAGGAAGGATTGTTTGCCGACCACAATAACCTGTCTGAAACCTCTTCCCATCTGAGCAGTGACCAATATCCACCTCATCCACGAAACCAAATTGCGGCAAGGTCTCGTTTAGACGATGATGATGTATCGTTAGATAAAATGTAACAAGGTCAAAGACGCTTTGAACTCGGATATGAAAAGGCACTGGGTCCGGGTTCAAACGCCCAACTGTGTCTCCCAACAATAGAGCGATTTTTCTCAACTTTATTTCCGGCACACGGCACATGGTGCAATGAAAAGCACCTTTTCCAGACCGGCCTGCCAGGACACTGCGCTTGTACTTCAGCGATTTAAAACCATGTTAGAGATTGTTTTTACATTCAGCAGTGCTTGGTGCAAAACTGCTGCATGAACAAAAAAATCGAACATCTGGTAGAGCCTGCAATGAACATCCTGGATAATGTAATGACGAGCACTTTTTTTTATTATTGTCAAATACTGTCACAAATGAAATGGTGACAGAACATACACACACATACCTACACAGAAGTCGATACCAGTTATGGCCTTGTCAAAGCATTTAAAACTGTAAAAGTGAAAGAAGCAAGTGCACGAACAAACAATAATCAATTCAGTGAGAACAAAGAGGAAAAAAATCAAGCATGAGGTGCGACGCCGAGGGATTTGCGCGCATGAGAGATGAATTTTGAACTAATGGGTAGACCATTCCAGTCCCTAATGGTTTTCGGGAAAAAGGAATTGAAAATAACATTAGTCTTAAAAATAGGTGTGGAAACAGCAACACACCGTTATCTGTTCTGCGCTGACGGAGTTTAATGACATAGCAGTTTGGCAAACTAAAATTTAGTGATTGGGTGAGAATGTCGCAGAACAGATTTAATCTATGCATCTTCCGCCTGGTTGCTAAAGGATCGAGGTTCAAATCACGTAAAAGTTTGGTAACGCTGACATCACGGGAGAAGCGACCTGTTATCATGCGTGCTGCACTCCTCTGAATCACCTGAAGTTTGGAAATAAGCACCTGACTTGATGGATCCCAGACTGCTGCAGCATATTCAAGGATAGGTAAAACAAGGGACAAATAAGCCTTTAACTTGGCCTCTTGGGAGGAATAACGCATGGTCCTTTCAATGAAAGAGAGTGTGCGATTTGCTTTTAAACAGGTAAAGTTGATGTGGTCTTTCCAGGTCAGGTCGTGGGAAATAAATACGCCAAGGTATTTGTAAAGGTTGACATTTCGATTGGCTGGTCTTTTATCAGATAAGTTACTTCCCTGCAAACAGATGATGAGCGGTTGCAGAAAGCCACGGATTTCGTTTTTGTTGGGTTAATTCGCATTCCCCAGGCGTCACACCACGATGAAATCTGGTTGAGGTCAGACTGAAGGCGCGAGCTGTCCGCGGGGGAATTCACGACTCTATAAATTACGACATCGTCCGCAAATAGTCTATACTAGAAGATAAATCGATGAATATGTCATTAATATATATTAAAAACAGAAGTGGACCGAGGGCACTGCCTTGAGGTACGCCCGATGTGACGGGAGTTTCATGAGAGGTGGATGTGAGAACCGACACCATTTGGGAACGATTAGTTAAGAAATTTGTTAACTAATCTTGCTTACTGCAAAAATTTGGTTACTGCAAGTTAAGAAACTTGCAGTAAGCTTTAAGACAAATAGAGGAAATCCCATCGTTTTCATTTTATTCAAGAGTTGACCATGGGGCACCAAATCGAAGGCTTTTTGAAAATCAAGAAAAATGGCATGTGTGCTTTGTCCCCTGTCCATGTTTCTAGCAATTTTGTCAACTAAAAGTATAACCTGCGTCTCACATGACATTTTTTCACGGAATCCAAATTGGTTTGGGTGGAGAATTTTGTTGCCATGGAGAAATTTGCGAATGTAAGATGAAAGGATCTGCTCAAAGATCTTAGAGCGCAAATGCATGTGAGAGAGATCGGGCGATAACTGTCGGGGCGATTTGCGGGCATATCTTTCTTTTTTATGGGAATTACAAGAGATCGTTTCCAGTCCGAGGGCATATCCCCAATCAGAAAAATTTGGGAAAAGAGAAGAGCCAGAGCTGCGCTTAGTGACGGAGCCAGTTCCTTTATCATGCGACCCGGCAACCCATCCGGTCACATGGCTTTCTTGGGGTTAATTTTATTCAGAAGCTTAAACACCCCCGGGACTTCAATGGCGGGAATTGTCCGGTGCATCATTCATATCAACTGTGTCGTTGGAAATATGGTCAATGGGACTTTTTGGTGAGAACACACGCGAGAAATATTCATTCAAAATAGCTGCAATACCAGGGGGATCTGAAACCAGTTGCCCACCAGTTGAGATTAGCGGTGGCAATGGATTAGCGGTGAGATTAGCGGTGGCAATGGCCACCTCTCATGGACTTGACATATTTCCAAAACTTGCGGCTGTAGTTGTCTTCAAGGGAACTATTTATAAATGCATAAAACAACTTGGAATTTAAGTCTGCACATTGCATACGAAGATCTGCATAAGCGTTGCGGTCAGATTGCAGGCCACTGCGCTTGAATTTCGAGTGGGCACGCCTTTTCTTTTGAAAAAGCTTGTTTAGCTTAAAGTTGACCCAGCAGGGATACTTTGGACTAATTTTAACCTTTTTGGTTGGGAGGGAGTCCTTTATAGCTAGAAGTGTGTTTTTAATAGTTTGCCAATTTTCGTTAATGGGGCGACTCATGATAATCAGTTCTGAATGGAACAATGGGTTTGTCAACAGGATTTGATTTAGCATGGACCAGTCTACAGCAGAGTAGTTAATAAATGTTTTGACAGTTCTTTTAGGGTTTTTAGAGAGGGTCAGCGGAAGGGAAATGCAAGAGTGCACGCACTTCTGCATCACCCTGTTCCATGTGGCAAGTAAGGCAATTTGTCAGCATTCATTTGAAGGGTCAACAAAATCGACAAAATCATGTAAAATTCAATAAGAACAAATAAAATTATCACAGATTGTGCAAAACACGTAAAAATACAACAAAAATTGGTTAAAAAGTTGTCTCACGTCAGCGCTGCCATTATCAACTCATGCAATAAAAATATTTTCAATTTTTGCGAAAAATCAAGCGTCGCCGCCTTTATAAGCCGACGACGAGCTCATTCCACTTCTTCTCTCGGATCGATTTCAACCTGTCTTTCTTCCTGTTCGTGCCAAATGCTATCCTCCTGTTCGTGCCATTTCGTCTACACTTGTACCTGATCTGCCGTGTCGTTTTGATTTTAATCTGTTCATCTTGTATTCGTCCTCCATTGGTTTTATCACTCAAGTGATTTCAGCTCCTTTACAGGAGGTAAGTGTCCGTTTTATCCAGTGAAGAAATTAGGGTTATTCGTTGCAGAATAGTGAGAAAAACCCGTCGTGAAAAACCTGTGTAAAACCTACTGTGAAAAAACCCGATGAGACGAGGAAATTCTGTTGACAGAATATCACTGAAAAGTGTTGTGAACTTGTTGCGAAAACCCACGTGGAAAATCCGTAATGAAATTTCTTGTGAAGGAAAATCCCTGGATTTGTTTTCACAGAAATCACTTTTATTCTTGTTGTGAGAACAATTCTTCTTGAAGACTTTGTTGTGGAAAACTTCTGTGATAAAATGACCTTCTCGGAAAACCCATTTGAGTAAAGCTCATGGGATGAGTTTGGAGAAAATAGCATTTTTCAAAAGCTGTAAATGGAACATTCTTCAGACGCTGTCGTGGAGAGCTGGCAATTTTTCCAAATCATTGCTAACTCTTCACCGACACGGTTTGGCGTCAAGACATTGTTGTTTGGGGAAACATTTATCTAAATGGAAGTGTAAGCATTGTCTTACATTTTCTTTCATAGCTCTGGTTATTGGGCAAACTCCAATATCGGCACAAAACCGCTAATACCGGCCCAACTTCGAGTGGATGCAACCTTACTCAAGATGGTGCCAACAACAGCATGATCGGCATAGGAGCTATCAGGTCTGTCGAGATCAGGCTATAAAGAACAGCATCTAAACTCATCTCGAACATTGCAGTCCTATCAAGCGACGAGATTTTCGAAACTTGGAAGATTCCCGACAGTTTCATAAGTTAAGTGTTGCCTTTCAAGTGTGGATCCCTCTCGTAAATTGTATTCTTTCTGGAAAACAAACAGGAGTCAGAATTCAACGAATCCTGGGATCAAGGATGGAGATTGTCATATTGTTCTTTTTTCCAATATCGTGTGTTTTAGATTGAAAAGTGCCAAATTTTGTTTCGAACGTTTTTTTTCTCAGTTGTTGAAAATCCGAGAGAAGTGTCCATGGAAGAAAAATTAAAAGCAGAGTTAAAATAAAATTTATTCGGGCATTCTTTAATCTTGAAGAAAGAAGCACCATCTCATGATCTGAAATGCCAGGGCCGATTGTAACCTTGTGGTTCGGGCAAAAAAAAATTAACCATGGCAACATCTAAAATGGTACGTTGTTGAAGGGCATGGGGGCAGTCAGCTTAGAAATGTCGCTCAGAGTGGAAGCAAAATAATTTGGGGAATTAGTATCACCGCAAAGCAGTATTTTGTGACCCAATGAAACATGATTTCTAATCGAATCAAATAAATCCGCGAACATCGGACTATCGGACGGGAGTCCAGGGGGCAAGTAAACTGCTGCCAGATAAATTTTAAGGTGATTAGATAAATTTACTGCGCACCAGATTATCTCCAGTTGACTGTCATCACTCAGAAAGGATCACTGTCATCACTTCAGTTAGTGATCATCTTGACGTCCAGAAAAAGATGTCCAATGACCTTTGATTTCACTTGGATGTATGACTTCATCCGCAGGGAACCAAGGTGCTGGCGCTGCTCAAACACCGTTTGAACTATTGCTTGTGAAACGATTGTTCAACTTTTGAGGGAATTTTTCTTTGAGAAGAATAGTAGGTATATTTGATTTGATTCGTAGGTAACCATGGATTTCGAGAAGGGGTTGGACACTAACATCTCACACTTCGGAAGCACCTTGGGATTGAGAAGCGTGCAACTGGCTTTTGCTAGTGTAAATCAAGGCGCACTTGAGTTATTTGGTTCAGAGAGATCATTCCCACCAATGACTGCATCTTAACCGAACTGAAAGCATTGAGGTTACAAGCTAAGACTTGGATTAAGAATTTGGAAGACTCAAAGCATGGGACAATCTCCAGTCTACCAACAAGGTTCTTTTAGAGAGCACTCAGCTGAAGATAATGTTAAAAAGTGGAGAAGCGAGAAAAATGACTGACAGAATAATTGAATCTATTGGATTTAGAATTGGGAAGTTTGAAGCGGAAGTGACGGCTTCACAACGCAGTGGAAGAGTATACCAAATATGTCTGTGACCGTTTTGACGGCATTCAAAAGAACATGGCGGACTTGATGAAGAAATTGATGGAGAAACGTGAGGTGCAGCATACTCAGGAAGAACTTGGAACTTATCGTAGTTGAGAAGCAGCTGATTGAGTTGTGTTGATGGAGTTGGAGGAAAGCAAGCCGACAATTACGCCAGACTGATCAAAGTGGTCATCCGTGGACTTCGATTTATCCAAATGCACTGAAACAAACAAATTGATAAAGGATCTTATCGTGGAGCTTTTCGCCAAATTCGGTAAAAACATAAACATAGATTTACACAGGTTGATGCTGAACATTATATTATGGGAAGACTGAATGATAACAAAACGAACTCGGTTCATGGATTGAGATCATCTGAACATACATTCCATGATATTGGTTTCTCAGACCCACCGAAAGTCGCTTTTTCGGATGATCATTTGATCAAATTTAAATCTGATTTTCAACACGCTGTTTCGAATAGAAAAGAAAATAGAGAAAAGGTGGATGTGTGTTTGGGTGCGAGATGGCAAAATATTTTTTCTCAGAAAATTAGAAGGTGCTGTAATGCGCAATTTTGCTGATCGGGAAAAGTGCCTGGCAGTGCAGGACCATCATTGGAATTTAAAACGGCCTGGGCACTACAATAATGCTCCTTGATGGAAAATTGGAATCATCAATATAAAACGACAAATAAATCTCAGCTGTAAATAATCATGATATACCTCATGCGAATGAATTTAAAAACATATTATGATCCTCTCCTCTCCATCTCATAGTTACATGACAAGGATAAAGTTCAGCTCTCAAACAAATAACCCAAGCTCCCCAACCGCATGAATAGAACAACAGACGGGACTTTTATTACAAACACCCTGGTCCAGTTGTGGAATGTTGGCTCGGAAGTAGAGCGCAGCTGAGCTTTTACTCTTAAAAACCGATTTCACACAGACTGAAAGAATCTGCCTTGACATAGTCATTGATATCTCGTGCACAAAGGAACACAAACAAATGTTTAGATGTTGCACGCAAAGAACATGATCACTTAAATATTCACTCCTTTTTTATGCCTGTGTAGCTTTCTCCAACTTGATCTCATTTCATGTCTCTCATGGGAGTCGGTCAATAATTTGTTGACTCCCAAGTCTGGTTTAACATTCAGCAGTTCCCAAAAAAAATAATATCAGGGTAAAGTCAAACTGATACGGGACGGAATATTCCGTCCCCCTATCAGATCGACGACGTCGTGGATCTTCTGTGCACCCTGTCGTGCGATGAGTCATTTCTTCCTGCGCGCTGGATTGGATTTTCCCATCCCGACCGATTTCTCCTTTTCTCTCAGCCCGGACGGAATATTCCGTCCCCCATCAGATCGACATAACCCAAATGTTATGCATTGATATTACCTGAACCAGTCATTCATATATTTCGATATTTACATATTTACTTGCAATTTTTCTTTAATTTCTTACCTTATAACTCTTCTTTTCCGATTTAACGCAAGGCCACAAAACTTGACTCGTCTTCTGCACGCATACCTATGACAGTGTCAGGGCCTCCGCTTGGAGTTAGAGATCCTGTTTTGTCGTCCTCATATGATGTTATTGGTTAAACAGGGTTTTAAACAAAGTTACGCTGATTTAAAATTCACCAAATTAGCGCATTAAAGAGAGAACAAAAGAAGAAATAAAGAAAAGAAAACCCGAGTCTGTAAAGGAAACCAACTGAAGAGAGAGGAACTGCAGCTGAAGCTGACGTGCTGACGACGGACAGATACACGTTAATGTAGAATGGATGCGTTGATTGCTAAATTGGTGTTGTTTCTGGGCTGCGTCTGCGTATGCCCTCTGCGTTTCCATGCGTTTCGTTTCGAAGCATCAGGTACCTATCCATACATGTTTGATGCGCAAACACGCATAACGTAACATGATGATGAAAAAATAATCACATGCAGATAATTCTGGTCAACTGCCAAAACACAAAGAAAGGAAAGAAGAAAGAAAAACAAAATCAACTCCATCAGGTATAACCAAGAAAAAATGATCGCTAAGTCAAAACCTGGCCTGCGTTCTCTCGGATGAGCAGAAGAAAAGCGTCTAAGTCTTTACGTGGAGGAAGTTAAGCATCGAAGTATTCTTTATCTTTATTCTTTACACAATACGACTGCAGATATGGCAGAAGGACAAAACTACAAAAACGATTAGTGCGTATAGGAAGAACTTGATTCAAGGAAAACGTCATATAGAGTTCTTAAAGAAATTTTAATTCAAAAAGAAAACTGAGAAGGCATCATGCCAACATATCAGCTTTGCGCAGGAACGCAGAAATGTTGGCCCAGTCAGAAGGTTGGGTGTTCCAGTCACGAATGGTTCGTGGAAAAAAAGAATTGTGGTAAGCACTAGAAGAGCATGTGGGATGGGTAAAGCTCGCACCATTGTCTGTTCTTCTCTGAATGGATTTGAGCGAATAGCAAGGCGGAAGCTGGAGCAGGACATCACCAAAAAGAATTGTCCGCAGAAGCTCCAAACGATGATGCTCTCGGCGTTCACGGAGGGTTGGCAAGCCCAAATCTTCCAGAATTGCAGATACGCTGGAATTTCGGAAATATTTTCCATAAGTGATGGCTCTGGCAGCCCGACGCTGAACCCTTTCTAGTGCATGAATCTCACAAACCAAGTAGGGGTCCTAGTGAGCGCATGCATACTCAACGAAAAGGGGATAACTAAAGTTTTAAAAGCTCTTAACTTGACTTTCATTGTGGCTTTCTTTCAATTTCGGATCAGAAATCCAAGTGATCTGCGAGCAGAGCAGACGGAGGATACGAGTATATATATGAAGTTGCCAAGTCATACCACTGGAGAAAATACATCAAGATATTTATATAGCTAGAAACAGATTCAATAGCAATATCTTTTAGCTTATAAACAACTCGATTTATGGCTGTCAGTTTTCTTTGCCTTGTAAAGATGATAGATTTACATTTATCAACATTAAAGCTCATCTTCCACGTGTGGCACACCATGCTTCAATAATGTTCAGGTCGGGTTGCAAAGACACGTGATCCTCATCATTTGTCACCTTACGATATACGTAGCACCACATCGTCAGGCAAACAGACGAATGGAGCTAGAAAGGCCTTCAGTTATCTATGTCATTTATATACGCTAGGAAATGTAGAGGTCCCAAAACACTGCCCTGAGTAACCCCTAAAGTCAATGAAAGATTTGAAAACCTCATCCCCGAAACAGTGACATGATGAGAACGCCCTTCCAAAAAACAGCACAGGAGGTCCAGCAAAAAGGAAGGTACCTTTAGCCTGGCCAATTTTAAGATGAGAAGCTCGTATGGAATTACATCAAAGGCTTTTTTAAATATGAAGGAAGACGCAGCATGAACCGAGGCCTTTTCGTCAAGAGAGCGATGAATGTCATCAGCAAGCGAGATGACTTGCAGCTCGCATGACAATCGCCTTTGAAAGCCAAATTGATAGCAATGGGAAAAATTAAGCGTCTCAAAGAAATTTAACAAATAGCTGTGAAGAATTTGTTCCACAAGCTTTGAGCACAAGCAGGTCAAGGAAATTGGGCGATATCCGGACACAACATTTTTGTTAGCACCACTCTTCGGAATTCGAACAACAGTTGCTTGCTTCCATTCACAGGGAAAGTTTCCGGAAACAAACATTTTTTAACAAATGCAGCGGGAGAAGTTGATAAAGGCAAGGCCAGCTCTTTTAAAAGCCTCCCATGCAGGAATGCCATCTGGTCCCGCCGCCTTTTTTGGTTTAATCTTGCGAAGGAGGCGAAAAATGCCATAACTTGTTATTTTTGGGAATGGAGGATTTTCCAAATTTGATGGGCGAAACCTGTCAACAAGTGTAGCCCGTCAGGGCGTTTGGTGTAGACGGTGCAAAAATAATCGTTCAACTCATTAGCTATGTCAACAGAGTTAGTAAGCTGTGTGCCATCAGCTTTTTTAAGAGTTGACGGTGCTTGATCACCCCGAAGAGATTTCATATAACGTCAGAAAGGATGTGACGCACCTGAGGCAATTGCTGAGGACAAAAATCTGTTCTGCAAGGCATCATTCATATCTACAGAGTGAGCTTTCAGCCTTGCATAACAGGAAATGTCACTTGCATTAAGTCCCGTACGGCGCCATCGAGAATTTGCCACACGCAATTGTCTGAGTAGTTTCTTGAGCGAATGATTTACCCAAGGGAGATTTTTTTTCTCTCTTATCTTTGCAATAGGGACATACTTAAGGCAATTTAGCAAATTAGTTTTAAATAAAAGCCACGCATCACCCACCGACACCTCAGATATCTTCTCTTTGAAACCAAGGCAGATCCAAGTGACCAAATATCCAATGAAAGGCCAAATTGCTTGGCTATAGAGAGCGCGAAGGGAAAGTGCCTTGGATAACGTTTTACCCTCACCAAATGTGTCTGGCCAAGAAAGTTTCACCCCTTCGTGATGAGATATTCCAGGAACCACATTCGTTTCAAGATATAAGTGGTAATTTGTTAAGACAAGATCCAATGCATGAGCTGAAGCACAGAGCAGTGATCAGATGCTTGAGTGAAAAAACCTGTATTAGCTTCAAAACTAATTTGTCGTTTTGATTTAAATCACTTGCCGAAGACAAATTTAGCGAATTTGGTACATTAAAATCACCACACAGAAAGAAAATCACATCATTGGAAAAAATCAAGACAGCAGAATCATAAATATCCTCAAACAAGGTACTTCCTTTGGAAATACTCGGTGGAATCTCGTATACACACCCAATCACAACAACAACTGTCTCCTAGAATTTAAAACGGCACCAGACAATTTCGGCGGGGCTATTATTGCACATCCCTGATGGAATTTGAGTACTGCAAAAAGATTTGTGCACCCCTAGAATCACACCTTCGCCTCTTTGGCCCCCCAATATTCTGTCTCTGCGGTGAATATCGAAAGACGATGGAAAAATCTCTTGTCAGTTTGCAGCCACGACTCTGTCAAACAGAATACAAAGACATTATGCTCATTTAGAAACTTTCGTAAGATGACCCTCTTTAAGATACCACAGATGTTTTGGCAATTTAGAACAACCAAGGATCTGGGAGAAGAAGGCGGCAAAGACAATGAACTCCCGAATGCGGAATGACTGCCCGGAGAACCACAAGGAGCGAAAGTAACTCTGTCACTCGGGTCTGCCAAAAGAGACGAGTTTCCCTCAGCCATTTTAGAAATATTGGAAGAAGGCTTGGATTCAGAGGCTGTGTTACATGTAAAAGCTGGTGAATTAAAAAGTTTGAGTGGACTTCTGATGGAAAGAGCGCATTTTGAGTGAGGCAACAGCTTGTTGGGACAGGAATATCAGAAAAGCTTTACTTCTGTGCTGGTTTCTCCGAAGAGAATGCCCGTTTTTGCATTGTTAAACAGTAAACAATCAAATAATAACTTAGCCAGTTCAGATTGTCCTTGAAAGGTCAGGTGGCATCCATCCTTCTTAAGCCAGGAACGGTGAAATCCATAGTTCACGTCCGAAAACAGGATGGATCTCGCCTTGCAGAAATGCCACAGCATGGTGTTAACGTCGAAGATATCCTCAGAAGTGAAATCAGCGCGTTTCCCAATTCCTGACACAACTATATACCTGCTTCAGTTTCGGGGCCGAGAGCCTCACGGCACTGATTAAATCTGCAAAATCACAGAGCAACAGCTCGAGACTGGAACACTTTGGCAGATCATTTGTGCCCACATGCAGAATTACGATTTCTGCATTTTTGAGTAGAGACTCGGACGATAGCCCACAAGATGCCAACTGGCCAACGCGAACACCTGGCAGCGACTACACTTGCCGATTCCTCGCACCAACGAGTCACCTATGACGATCACCTTATCCCGAGGAGATCCGGTAAGATGTTGACGACGAGGAATGCAGGGCTGCATGTCACATGCAGTGGGCAAATGCAGTGGGCACACAGTCACATGGATGCATGCAAGTAGGTATTATTTCTTTTCGCGTCTTCCTCTTTTTTCCCTTGCTGCTGCTGAGTGAGGATTGTCATTGTTATAGGTATCACTGGGGATGGCGGTCAACAAAGGGTGGTGGGTAGATGGTGACACAAACAAACGCTACTCAAATCCCGGCTGCCGAAAATACGCATTGGTGTCACGTTTTTTTTTCATGAAAAAAAAAACACACAAAATAAGAAGATTTCAAAATTAAAAAATAAAAATAAAATTTAATTTTTATGAAAATGTCAAAAATTGATAAAAAAAAAATCAACAAATTGTTCTTGAAATAAAATAACAATTCCCAGCCTTTTCTCGCCATGGACACAAATTAAATCAATAAAATTATTCTACTTGAATAAATTAAATAAAGTAAGAAAATGAAAGTCTATTAGTTAAAATAAATTAAATAAGTTAAAAATAAATAAAATAAACAAGTCAAATAATTTCATTTCACGTTTTTGTTTCTAAAAAAATACACTCTGAGAAAGAAATGTATGTCTTCTTTTGTAATTTGTAATTTGTAATTGTAAATTTGCCATGTAAATGCAAATATAAAAAATCACACTAAATTACACACAAGGAGAAAAAAAATCAAGGAAATTAAACGACTGTTCAAAAACAAACAAGAGAGCGAGAGATAAAGCTCATGGCAAAAATGAACAATCAATACTGAATGCCAAGAGATCGAGTAGTGATGTTGAACTCTAAAGAGCAGGAGAATTTCTAATAAAATTAGAGTCCTTGGGGAGGGTATTCCACTCCCGAAGGGTTTTCGGAAAAAAAGAATGAAAGTGAGCGTTCAACTTTATCGTCGGAACCAAAAATTTGTTGGTGTGAGACCGGCTATTATTAAACTGGCTCGCTCGTATTTCACATGGAAGATTAATAAGCAAAGAACCCCTAAGGATTTTTTTCAAAGTGTAAAAGGCGTCTGTGCGACCTTCTTTGAAATAGGGGTGAGAGCCCGAGGTTACCAAGCATAGCCGTTACACTGGATGTGTAGCGGTAGTCATTCATGATGCAATGGGCAGCACTTCTCTGTACCTTTTCGAGAGCGTCAATGTGACTCACAAGAAAGGGATCCCAGGCACAGCACCCATACTCGAGAATAGGCAGGACAGTGGTTTTATAGGCCATTAACTTGATGCCTTTTTCTGTGTGAGACAGATTGCGCCGGATAGCTCCTAAAGCAGCCTTGGCCTTGTTGACAACGGTGCTGATATGCTCACTCCAGTTCAAGGTCCTAGACAATGTTACCCCCAGATATTTGAAAGAGTGCACACAACAAATAGGTGTCCCATCAGCGAATAAGTCCGTTCTGGCATTTGGATGCCAGGCCTGACTGACCTAAGGAATGTCATTGAAGCACACTTCCCGACATTTATTTTCATCTTCCACTCTTGGCACCAGTTTTGAATTTTTGTGAGGTCAGACTGTAAAACTTCTTGGGATTCAGGACTTATATAAGGACAATAAACAACTAAATCGTCAGCGAAAAGCCGAGCAGTACAGAACAGGTTACTCAAAATATCAATGATATAAAATAAGAAAAGCAGTGGCCCAAGTGAACTTCCTTGTGGAACTCCGGAGGACAAAATTAGAGCTTCGTCAGACAAGCACCCTCCGACCGAAACAAAGGCTCTTCTGTTGCACAGATATGACTCCAAGAGTGCGATCAAGGGAACTGGAAAATCAGCGGCAGCAAGCTTCACTAACAGCAGCTGATGGTTAACCTTGTCGAAGGCCTTCTCAAAATCAATGAAAACTGCATCCACCTGCTCTCTCTTCTCCAGACTTAGCGAAATCTCATTGTTTTTAGGTAGGCTCAATTGTTTGCCTACCCGATGCGTGTGATTGGTTTATTTTGTTTTCTTGGTGGACAAAAAATGCGTCGGAAAACTTTGGGAAGCTTTTGATGGAAACCGATAATGCGCCATGCATAATCGTAAGTCCCGCATTTGGAGGCAAACACAGCAATGTCGATATTGGATTGAACAACCTATGAGCGGAAAATAAAAGTTAAGAGTTGTCTCTTTTGGAGGAAGAATATACACAATAATTCAAAAGTCAGCCTAACGATGGAAGACAGGGCATCCGGGCCGTGCGCTGCCCCATGTTTTACATCTCTGCCTTAAAACACATTGGTTTGGTTTTGCGGCCAGCCCGAGATTATCAGCGTATTCTGTATTCGATTCATTTTTTAATTATTCGTATGATAAAATGTTTTTCACTTCCGTTCAATCAATGTTCTTTTCTTTGGACCTTGTCTGCTGTGCCCCTTCCAAGACCTCATTCTTGAGACCTTAATTTAAAGCGCAAACCTCACTTTATGAAAACAAAAACATTCAAATCATGCACACCCGGTGCAGTTATGCAGCAATGAAGGTAATTCGAATCTTTTTCTTATCGCAAACAGTGCAAATTGAAAAAAAATTAGAGGTCCATCGCTTGTGCCACTTTTTGAATTATTCTGTATAAGATTGTAATTGGACGCTACATAAGAGCAAAGGTTCGGGGGATTTGGGGTAAATGAAAAATACTGGTTCAGATGCGTTCTTGAGGAAGCAACTTCGAGCAGCATTCTTTCTTCAAGTGCCGGTATTGCGTGAAATACTGATTCCGCGTGCGACTGAAATCTTGAACCCCCCTCAGTATCAGACCCCTTCAGTGTCGAACGTGGCTGCTGATAACATGGTGAACCGGAAAACATCACAAACAAAATGACATCGTCGAAAATGAAGGATTTGCAGCGATTTCATTGGTCGATGCTCATTTCGGTGAGAAAAGAGAAGAGCTAGAGGTATTCTTCAGTCAAGGAATCGAGTTCGGTATCACAAGTGACGTGACAAACGTCACAAGCGGCTCCTCTTTTTACCAAGATCGAGACCCACCGAGGCCGGAACTTGTTTGATAAAAAAACCCTTCCGTGCTGAGGAATCGATTGCCTCAACCGTAAGCCCATGCGAAAGTCCATGCCGACTTAAAAAAGAGGTGGACAAGTAAAAAATATGTGGGTATCCACAAGTAGGTACCATGTTCTGAGAGATTGCTGAGTAGAAGAAATGAATGATTTAATTGCGGAGTGGTTCGGTGACATTTTGAAAGAGCCTGAATGGGTGCAATGGATGCGACTCTTTACAGTCTTTCTGGCCATGCGCATTGAACACGAATTATGTCAACCTCTGAGTGGACGTTTCATCATGCATCCTATTCAGAAATGCCAAGAAACCATTATTTCCTCTCAGCTGAAGGTCACCTTCGCAGTTTTCCAAATTTGGGCTCGCATTTATTCGTATAGCGCAATGCAATGGATGCATGGAGAATCGGGAGGTTTATGGCTGCATTTCTGATCAGAGCCAGAAAAGGAATTTGACGACGAAACGAATAAAGACGATTCTTGCAAGATGAGACCACACCTTCGCTCGTCTTTGATGATCATTTTAGTTGCTCTCATTCAATGGTCCGGTCCAGATTATAGAAACGGATGATGTAATCATCTGCGTAGATATACGGCAAAGAAAAAAAGATCTCGGAATTGTTTGTTTTTTACTATTTTATTCTATTTTATCCTGCTGTTGGGCCGCCTGGCGATTGCGGGCAGTGGGTTCAGTTCTTCCGGACTCTTCGGGAATTTTTTGTCCAAATAGAGCGAAAAAATGCAGATTACTAGTTTAGAAATAAATTCCACGTCTCATATTTTCTTATTTATGTAACATTTTGAAAACGTTGTTGGGACGCAAAGCCGCGGGCATGGCCCGGGTGCCCGATACTTCCAAAATTTTCACACCCTTGTTTTACAAATTAGACTACAGAGCTGAAAATTGTTTTACAAATTAGACTACAGAGCTGAAAATTGTTTTACAAATTAGACTACAGAGCTGAAAATTGTTTTACAAATTAGACTACAGACTTGAAAATTGTTTTACAAATTAGACTACAGAGCTGAAAATTGTTTTACAAATTAGACTAGAGAGCTGAAAATTGTTTTACAAATTAGACTACAGAGCTGAAAATTGTTTTACAAATTAGACTACAGAGCTGAAAATCGTTTTACAAATTAGACTACAGAGCTGAAAATTGTTTTACAAATTAAACTACAGAGCTGAAAATTGTTTTACAAATTGGACTACAGAGCTGAAAATTGTTTTACAAATTAGACTACAGAGCTGAAAATTGTTTTACAAATTAGACTACAGAGCTGAAAATTGTTTTACAAATTAGACTATACAGCTGAAAATCGTTTTACAAATTAGACTACAGAGCTGAAAATTGTTTTACAAATTAAACTACAGAGCTGAAAATTGTTTTACAAATTAGACTACAGAGCTGAAAATTGTTTTACAAATTAGACTACAGAGCTGAAAATTGTTTTACAAATTAGACTACAGAGCTGAAAATTGTTTTACAAATTAGACTACAGAGCTGAAAATTGTTTTACAAATTAGACTACAGAGCTGAAAATTGTTTTACAAATTAGACTACAGAGCTGAAAATTGTTTTATAAATTAGACTATAGAGCTGAAAATTGTTTTATAAATTAGACTACAGAGCTGAAAACTGTTTTACAAATTAGACTACAGAGCTGAAAATTGTTTTACAAATTAGACTACAGAGATGAAAATTGTTTTACAAATTAGACTACAGAGCTGAAAATTGTTTTACAAATTAGACTACAGAGCTGAAAATTGTTTTACAAATTAGACTAGAGAGCTGAAAATTGTTTTACAAATTAGACTACAGAGCTGAAAATTGTTTTACAAATTAGACTACAGAGCTGAAAATCGTTTTACAAATTAGACTACAGAGCTGAAAATTGTTTTACAAATTAAACTACAGAGCTGAAAATTGTTTTACAAATTGGACTACTGAGCTGAAAATTGTTTTACAAATTAGACTACAGAGCTGAAAATTGTTTTACAAATTAGACTACAGAGCTGAAAATTGTTTTACAAATTAGACTACAGAGCTGAAATTGTTTTAAAATTAGACTAAGAGCTGAAAATGTTTTACAAATTAGACTACAGAGCTGAAAATTTTTTACAATTAAAACTACAAGCTGAAAATTGTTTTACAATTAGACTACAGAGCTGAAAATTGTTTTACAAATTAGACTAAGAGCTGAAAATTGTTACAAATTAGACTACAGGCTGAAAATTGTTTTACAAATTAGACTACAGAGCTGAAAATTGTTTTACAAATTAGACTACAGAGCTGAAATTGTTTTACAAATTAGACTAAGAGCTGAAAATGCTTTATAAATTAGCTACAGAGCTGAAACTGTTTTACAATTAGACTACAGAGTTGAAAATTGTTTTACAAATTAGACTACAGAGCTGAAAATTGTTTTACAAATTAGACTACAGAGCTGAAAATTGTTTTACAAATTAGACTACAGAGCTGAAAATCGTTTTACAAATTAGACTACAGAGCTGAAAATTGTTTTACAAATTAAACTACAGAGCTGAAAATTGTTTTACAAATTAGACTACAGAGCTGAAAATTGTTTTACAAATTAGACTACAGAGCTGAAAATTGTTTTACAAATTAGACTACAGAGCTGAAAATTGTTTTACAAATTAGACTACATAGCTGAAAATTGTTTTACAAATTAGACTACAGAGCTGAAAATTGTTTTACAAATTAGACTAAAGAGCTGAAAATTGTTTTACAAATTAGACTACAGAGCTGAAAATCGTTTTACAAATTAGACTACAGAGCTGAAAATTGTTTTACAAATTAGACTACAGAGCTGAAAATTTTCTGTTGTCATACTTGGCCAAACAAGTCGGTTTAAAGCCCGTCAAGCTGTGTCAAAATTATAGATCTTAACCCACAACTCAATTTCGCAGGCAGTACCGACTGTAAACAGTTGTCTCTTTGGCAACAATTCCAAAGTGTGTTACGTGTAAAGACAAGTATGTGAAGTAACGCAAGTTCATGGACGATAATTGAGGTTAAAAGGGCTTTCCCTGCAAGCTCCTAAAACTGTTTGCTCGAAAAAGTTTTGAAAACCTGATTTTTCGATATGCTCTTTTTCTGCAATAATCTCCAAACATTGTCGAATGGATTTTCTCCTTTTGCCACTTCTGTTACATAATAACAATGGAAAATAACTTCACTCACTTCTTGAGATCAGTTTTGTCGGACACATTGCCGGCCACATCATCAGTCAGACTGAAATGAAATCCTCGTGGCAGACAACATCATAGGTTTTCTGAAGTCAATATCCAGACATGTGCATCAGGGATTGAATTCTTCAGTTTTGATGGTTTCCTCTAATGCTGGTGGAGGAGGGAAAGTCAACTTGCTGGAACGGAAATGGGATTGCCAAACCTGGTTTAAGTAGGCCCCATCTTTATAGTTGAGGGCGTTGTTTTCTTTGATACTCTCGATGATGGTCTCTGTTGTGCACCTGGTGAATGTCGAAGGTGGATTTGCGATAAGATGATGGCTTCATCCCATCGAGGTGCATGCTTTGTCTCCCTTACATGCTGGGCTAACTGATGTACTCGTTTTCTTCGTGTCATATTTTTGTTGCTGTAATC
This sequence comes from Sinentomon sp. SZTP_YWyxl, assembly GCA_030068105.1. Lineage (NCBI taxonomy): Eukaryota > Metazoa > Arthropoda > Protura > Sinentomata > Sinentomidae > Sinentomon > Sinentomon sp. SZTP_YWyxl. Next base: position 18,817 of record JASGXE010000645.1, read on the forward strand.
TGTCTTTTAAATTCAGCTTGGTTTCGCCGATGTAGGGCCTAATGGGAATCACAATATCAGACGTGATGCGGTACACTCCTGGTTTTCTTAGATGCGGGGTCGGATCAAACCCTGCTGCACATTTCTGGATATTGACTGCACCCGACTTGGGATGTCGTCTGCCACAATGATTTCATTTCACTCTGACTGATGATGTCGTCGACAATGTGTCTGACGAAATCGATCTCAAGAAGTGAGTGAAGTTGTATTTTCCATTGTTATAATGCAACTGCAGCTTTCTGCAAGTTTCAAGCTCACATCTCCTATCACTTTGATTTTTTTTATTTTTTTTCTTGACGGATTGAGTTGTGGTCTTTGTCCTGTTTGGCATAGACCTGTCATACGAAAGATGTCGGATGAAGGTAGAATCGATAGAAGTAGGTACCTATCTTCGGAAAGCGGCTCAAAAATGAAGATGAAGGGGACGCGCAGATACGTATACATTGTTCCAAACGGACAAACTAAAAAAAATCAGTTTTGGAAGTTTTGTCCGTTTGTAAAATTGTCCAGATCGGTGCAGCTGCCTCTGAAAGAATATCAGTTTAGAAAAATTTCCGAATGGAGATTGTCCGGATTGGTGTTTCTTCTTTTGGTAGAATGTCCACTTGGAGGTTTGTCCGTTTGGAAGGTTGTCCGGTTCTGTGTATTCGCCTTTGGAAGAATGTCTAGTTCCCTAAGATGAAGGTCGTAACTCGTTTCTTTGCCCTGCTCGAACTATCCTGCCCTGAAAAATAGATTGAATTTGTGTTTTTTCTTTTCTTTTCAGAAAGAGTCTCCATTTGTGACTCTCAATGTGGAGTTTACTTATGTACTTATGAATACAAAGAAATTTCGATCGTCTTTTTAACGCAAAGGCAGGATTATTTTTGCAAGAAAGTTTCTTTCTGTCTTCCGGACTATTTGGACACAAATTGAAGTTTGCAAAGTACCTAATCCTGTGAAAATCTTACAACAGCAAGCATGATAACAAGAACTGGGGGGTCGTAGAAACTGGAACTACTGTTACCTGGTCCCAACATAAAATACCTGTAGTCCTACAAATACTTAGTCCTGCTGTTACCTGGTCCTACCGTAATCTGGTCCAACTGTAGTCTGGTCGTACCGTAAGCAGGTCCTACCGTAACTAGGTCCTACTGTAATCTGATCCTACCGTATTCTGACCTTACCGCAATGTGGTCCCCCGTAATCTGGTCCTATGGAAATCTGGCCCTACGGTAATCTGTATCTACCGAAATCTGGTCCTACCGTAACCCAGCCCTACTGTACCCTGGTCCGCCCTACCTTAACATAGTCTCACCATAACCAGGTGCTACCGCAATCTGGTCATACCGTCACCTGATCCTGAAGAATCAACAAAACCCTGGGCTTGCCAAATCTTCGAGATCGAAGACACGTGCATCGGCTCGCCCAATTTCACCATATACGAGTATAATCGACGGTCAATCTGGCTTATAAATGCCTGAATACTATTATAAGACTCCACTGAGATTGCATAATGGCTTCAGTAAGGCTCTCGACAGAACCTTCTTTCACTCAAACCCGAACTTAGGTTCTTTTTCCCCAAAAACTTATTGCGGTTTGGAACACCCTTCCGCAGAACCTGGTCCAGTCGTTCTCCCATTCCACCTTTGTCAAACATGTGAAATGCTCGTTTTTCCACATAAAGAATTGATTTCTTTGTGTCTTCTTTCGTTGTTAAAATTCGGTGGCGAGTTTGCTTCTGGAGTGACGGGGAACGACGGTACAAAATACTTACAGATAGTAGACCCTTTGCTCGATAATTTTAATCCTAATTTTGTTTGGTGACCGTGTTTGGTGACCGAACCATGTAATTTTCCTCCCTTGGACAAGGGTGCTTTTTTAAATTCCGTTGCAACATACGCAGCTTGAGCAGGAACTTTGAGACACAAATTAGGGCCTACTCTCCTGAGCGAGGTTAAAAAGACGTTTGACATAATTTGTCCTTAACGTTTTAAGGAAGAAATGGAAGAACTGTGCTTCATTTAACATGGAGCCAAATGGGAGCAAAATGATGCCAAGATTTGTGTTGCTGGATTGCGGCGTTTAAAGGGGTGTTCCGCTGCGGACAGAAACGAAAGACATGAGAGTGAATGGCGGACCGTGGTGCGACGCCCACAGGAAATTAAATTCCTCCTGAACAAAGCGACGGTTTTTGATGTGGGTTGCTGTGGTGCAAAGCTGAAAAATCTGTAACATTATGACCAATCATAACGTTTTAACCTCAAAACATTATGATTGGTCTCTCAGGTATACATGGCTGAAGCCTGAAAATAATCCTTCTGTTATTCCGGGAGACAGATTTGAAGGCACATCCAGAGGAGCTCGTCAGAGTGACAGACAGAACTGTGGGGGTGGGGTTGGCATGTTTCATTAGTGATAACATATCTTATGTGGTCCGTCCGGACTTGTCTGAACCATTTCAGTGATACACTGAGTGCATCACTGTGAAGCATTATTTGTCGAACTAATTGATGGTTTTTATGTGCATCAGTCATCTAAAATTAGGGTTGTGATTGGTGTCATCTACAGGTCACCGATATTTGGCAATTGTGATGATTTTTGTGCTGCTTTAGACCACATTCTATCCAGTGTTAATGCAGAGAAGAAGGAAATCCTCCTGTGTGACGACTTCAATATCTCCATAAATGACAGTTTAATATCCAAATCTTTCTTAAATGTCCTTTGTGTAAATGGGCTTCGGCTTTGTATAAAATCTCCAACTAAAGTAACAGCTAGCTCTGCAAATATGCTAGATAACATAGCTACCAACGCACTGGATGCCGACATGTCCTCTTTTGTATTAGAAGCTGATCTAACTGATCATTTTCCCATGGCACTGGTGTTTCACACGAAAAAAGTTGAGGCTGTGTCTTGAGAGGAAAAGAGGATGGTGACTAGTCTTAACTACAAAAAAATTGCAGAAAACATTGAGGATTGGCAATCTCTGATGCTATTCCAACAAAAAGATGTGTCAACAGCAGTTGATATTGCTCAATGTTTTAAATTGGATAATTGCTACTCAAACCACAAAAAAACTACTCCAAGCACTGTATGGAATAAAGAAACATTTTTTCCCAGGGAATACTTGTTTCGATTAAAAAGAAGGATAAGTTATTTTATTCTATCCAAGAGAAACCCTTTGCGGCAAGATATCAGGGAACGTTATAAGAAATATGAGGCCAAATTGAAAACGATAATAAAGAAAGCAAAAATTGACTACTTCATTCGTGAACTCGGCAACTCGAAGAATAATTCTCGGAAAAAATGACATGTAATTAACAGTGCACTGCATGAAGGTGAAAGGCGCTCCTCAAAATTGCCAATTAATGTTAATGGGTCCCTAGCTGAAATTGAAAGCAAGCAAATGACTTCAATGATTTCTTTTTGAACGTTGGAAAGAAATTAGCTTCTAAAATTCCTCAAACTGATTTTAGTCCTTACTCGAAAATACAAGTGAACGAAAAGTCGTTTTTCCTATTTCCACCGTCGGAAAGTGAGTTTCTGGTTGTCATAAATTTGTTGAAAAACAAATCATCAAATGGTCACGATAAAGTAAAAATGTTATTATTAAGAACTCAGCTATGTCCTTTGTTAAGCCTTTGTGTTACATTGCTAGTCTTATATTCCAAACTGGTATATTTCCAAATCAGCTAAAAATTGCTATAAAGTTATCCCCCTGTTCAAACCTGTCAATCCAATAGACATTGCTAATAATAGGCCAATTCTCCCTTCTTCCATCCATCATCAAGGTGCGAGAGCGGCTACTCTACAACAGGATGATGTGCTTTATTGACAAATATGGCATCATGAATGAATATCAGTTTGGCTTCCAAAAGCACAAATCCACTTCACTGGCCATTGCACATCTTTGTAATTTTATATCTAGAGCACTAGACAGGAGCCATTTTGCAGTATCCATATTCCTGGATCTGCAAAAAGCCTTTGATACAGTAGACCACACCATTCTGCTTAAGAAAATGGAGTTATATGGCTTTAGAGGTATTTCAAACAAGCTCATAAAGGATTATTTATGCAACCGCACTCAGTTTGTTGACCTAAATCACATCATGTCGAATTATTTTTTTTTTATTGAAAGCAATACTGCCATCACGGCAATGGTGGCAGAACATCGAACTAAAGTTCAGAGTCAAATAACAGTTTAAAAACAAACAAACACAAGCACATAGAAAACAAGAAACTTAATTACTGCACATGAGGGGAGATGCCCAGGGATGCCATGGCCCGAGTAATCAAAGGAGCTCCTGGAGAAAGTGCATTCCAGTCCCTTATGGTCCGGGGATAGAAAGTATTAAAATACCGGTTGGACCTGCAAAGTGGCAAATTGATTGCGAGACCGTTATCAGTCCTGCGCTGATGTGGTTTGATAAAATATGACGTGTCAAGGGTAAAATTTAGCTTATGGGTGACAATATCACTGAGTAGTTGGAGTCTACGTTCCCTGCGTCTTTGAGCGAGCGGACATAAACCAAGATCCTTTAATAAGGCAGAGACACTAGTATCGCGGGAATTCAAAGGTAGTGTCTTGTGGGGTTCCCAAGGGAAGCATCCTTGGACCCTTACTGTTCTTGCTGTATGTAAATGACTTTCTAAAATGTGTTGAAACAGAAACCCAAGTGCTTCTCTTTGCAGATGATACCGTTATCTGCAGGAGTGGTCCCAATCTAGAAATATTACTCAATGAGCTAAACCTGGAGTTATCTGTTTCGGAAATTGCTTAGTGCTAATAAACTTTATCTGAATGTGATAAAGAGTAACATTGTAATTTTCCGTGATAAAAGAAAAAACATGCCCCTGGGGTAGCGGACGGACAGATGATTGAAAGTTTAGATGTTGCTCAAGTGAGCTCTGTCAAGTACCTTGGATGCTGGTTTGACGATTTGTACACATGGAAATGTCATGTCAATAGTATCTTAATAAGATATCTATGTTTGTTGGACTAATGTACAAAATTAACTGTCTGCCAGGCAGTGTTTTAAAGCAGTTTTATTATGCTTTTATTTACCCGCACTTAGCCTATTGTCTAGAATCATGGAGTGGAATTACAGCCGAAAACAAGTTAACTATTTGCAGAGTACAAAAGAAAGCTGTGCGGATTATTACTCACTCTGAATAACTAGCTCGCACTGGCCTACTTTTTGAGACTTTACAAATCTTGCCAATCCAGGATCTTTATGTGGAGAGGCTGGGTCTGTTCTTGTTTGCATTACTGAATAGCAACTCTCATATCACCTTTTTGCCCAACGCAGAATCCTCAATACAAATGCAACAAGAGCGGGAGCAAATTTGAATCTGAGCTATCCTCCAGTTAGAATGCGATACAATCTGAATGGTATAGAGTATAAGGGCTGGCTTTATGGAATCAATTGCCAGTTACAATAAGATCGCAGGTATCAAGTAGAAGGTTTAGACAATTGGCAAGAGCATTTTTGTCACATCGACCCTTGCACTTGTCCGTGCAAGCTCCAAGCCCATTTTGTTTTATATTTTTATTCACTCGAGTCATTTTTCTGTTTTAACAACTTTTCGATGGTATTTTCTGTAGTTTCACCTAAATTTGTGGGTCATTTTGTGGCCCTTTTTGCAGGGAGGTCTATTACGGCTGCATGATGTAGCTCTGAGCTTCCTCAGTTCCGAGCTCTGTAAAATCGTCTTGTGATTATTTAATAAAGAACATTTTCAATTAAAAAAATAGAGCGTCAGCACCGGCGGTTTACATGGTGGGTGGTCTGTTTCTTTTTGCCACTTTTGGTGGCGGACTTGCCACCGAATTGTTTGCAATTTGATTTGTTATTATTTTGACTTGTTTCAGCATTTTTTCTTACCAACGTGTTTGCTCTCTACCATGTCAAATCTTTCCCCTTTGTTCTTTTTTACAACCTTTTTAATCTTTTTATGCACCAAACAATGTACTCGTGTTTGTGGAGCCAATAAAGATTGATTGATTGATTGATTAATTGATTGGACGCAGAAACTAGTGCAAATGTTTAGGCTTTGTTCCACCAGGGATGCTGGTGAAAGTGGACCGCACCTTCACAAACATCTAATCGCAGCAGTAACAGGTTTCGCCGTCCATTCTTACATAAAACCATGTCAGGATTGTTGACAGTTCGGTTTTATGACGTCATAATTACAGGTGCTATTTAGGATTGTATAATGCCAATTTTATACCAATTGCGATTTTTTCCGCAAAAGATTTATCTCAGTTATGAATATGCCAATTAGGATATTACTTACTAATCCCTCCAAACGTCAGCTCACGAAAAGACGAGATCTAAAGCAAAGGGAGAAAGAAGCGAGGAATAGGATCAAAATGTCAAGTTTCGTTTGGACAGTATACACACCTCGACCTCATTCCATCTTTCGAATACATCTACCAAAATATGATTCGCATGTTTCCACAGCGAAATGAATGAATATGAGCAATGCAATCCGCATGTCTGAGCGCAAAGGTGTGTATCCTATACTGCGTGCTGTGAACTCGCATCAAAAGGATTCTGATCATGCGCGGGCAGTTTCCCAAAAAGAAAATTTTTAAGAAAATTCATGCTACTCAACAGCTGCAGCCAGAGAAATTTCTCAGAACACAACAGATTGATTGATGACAACACAACATCCATCGATGTCCATTTGACCAGTGGAAAAAACAAGTCCCTGCCAATGATTTCAGATCTCCTCCACCACCACAACCACCCAGAAGTATACCCACACCAACCGGCACATATTGGTTGTTCTTCCTGAAAACTCAATTGGACCAATCATCATTTTCGTGGACCTGAAAATTGTCCCGACTGGTCGAATTCTTTGAAAATGTGCAAAGCGTGACAGGTTTACCTACCTGAGCGGTTAGATGCGCCTGATATACGAGTACACTTACGCCTATATCAAAGAGTTTGACAGCCGCAAATGAGCGTGGAGCTGTTAGCGGTTCAGAATAAGAAGATTTCGAAGATCACGACAGCAGCAGTGATATGCGTTTGATCATAGCCAAAGTCATCTATCTGTTTTCCACCAGAGCATTTGACAAAAAATAATTTGGACGTGTTTTGCGAATACTTTGCCTGAGCACGCTGCACGACGCTAGCAACGCTAGCTTGCAAGATCAATTAGCACGGGCGTGAGAGAGGGGAGGGGAGTATATCCCATAACGAACACTGGAATCCGTTTGATCGGGGTCATCAAGTTCGTGAACTTTATTGTCAGCAAAGATAGACCTACTCTATTCCATTTACATAATGAAGTTGACGACCTTGTGAGTCTGCTGCTCATCTGTGTTGGTTTGGTTGATGAAAAGCGAAAAGCGAAAAACGAACAACTGAAAGAAAACCCAAACCGTGTCCTGTCCTGAAGCGAGACGACAAGAAAAGAATTTGGCAAAACAACAAAGGGAACAAAGGAATGTTTAGGGGGGATCCATTCATCTTCCCCCCTTTGAGTGATTTGCAGCCTCTCTCACAAGCTGATGAGATGCGACGGTGCAGGTGAGATAGGTACCCGACAACATGATTAAAAAACGGGACAACACGGCGATGAGATGAATACCATAAAAATGCATCATTGTGCCAAAAATTCCTTGTTTGATCAACCGAAAATGCAAGAGCGAAGCTGGATAATTTGGCAATTGCCGGGTGAGGCGGATAAGACGGGGGTGCAGCAATTCTGAGGTCACCATCTGTCACTGATAGAGATAGAGAGAGATACCCGAGATATAGATAGGGCCAAATTGATGGATGCGGTTTTTTACACGCGCTCATCGGAGTTGCATATTGTCTTATCTAAGTTATCTGTAATTGCGTGATCCAGATGACCTCCTTGGTTAAACTGGGCCTAGATATCTACTAAAACAACAATATCAAAGTAAAAGAGAAAAGTAAGATATAGACATGTCAAAAATCAGCAAAAGGGCATGCAAATTATATAGATCGAGGAAGTTGCCAATATTTTGGAACACTTCGCAAGAATGATAAATGGTGTTTTAAAAGATTGCGACAGGCGTTGGCCGCAGCTTTGGTTGCCGTTCAGTTCGCAAAACCAACGTAAAAGTAATCTCGACCGAATGTCTGCGATGTTGACCACAGACAAAGCCAAGTCAAAGCAAAATGAGCACCCATTGCACATGCGTGCTTCTCTGCTTCCTCCGTAGCACCTCGGTTGTTCGTTGTGGTGAAACGACAGTGAAAGTCAAGTCCTTCACAAAGCGAACACATGTCTACAGTACACAGAACGGAGAAAGAGCAGAATACCCTAAATCGGCAACGATTTCTTGTGACCAACTTTATTCAGTCAAAATTACAACAACAAAATGGAAAGGTTGTTGTGATAAAATGGTAGCAGTCAGGAAATAAAAACAATCCAAAATTTAAAATTAAAAACCGCAGCAAAATTCAAACAGGAAGCCGGTGCGACAGGATGAGGGCAAACTAGCTGATCGAAGAAGGATTTCACACAGGCGCAGCAAGGGTCATCCTTTCAGTGGCATCCAGGATGATTGGCGAGTTTCGCGAAAAACTGTTCCAATTTGTTATGGCCTGAGGAAAAAAAGAATCTCGAAAAACATTGCGCTTCGCAAATGGAATATTGAAACTTGAACCATTATCGGTTCGTCGTTGAACTAATTTGATGGAGTAACAAGACGGAATGGAGAAATCAACATTGCCAACCACAATATCGCGAAAAAAATTAAGGCAATGCGCATGACGCCCTGGCAGCCCGTCGTTGAACACCCTCAATTGCCTGAATATTTGGAACTTTGGTTGGGTTCCACACAGCACAGGCATATTCCAGGATCGATAAAACCATGGTGACGTGCGCCTGCTTTTTCCGCGCAATCGTTGTGCGGCCAAGGTTTCGCATAATGTAACTGGTGTTGGATGCCTTTTTTATCACCTCATTTATGTGGGGTGTCCAGTTGAAGTCACTTGAAAGAGAATGCCAAGATACTTAAAACAGTTGACTGTCCCTAGTGGAGCATTTTTGACCGAATAATGAAAAGGAACAGCGCGATTTCCGTAGGGAAGAAACTTGGACTTGTTTACATATATCCTCATAACCCACCTCTCGCACCAGTTAATTACAGTATCATCCGCCAGCCTATAGTACAGTCACCCTGCTCGCGGACAAGCCGATAAATTACAACATCGTCTGAGAACATACGAATTGAGCTTGAAACATTTTTTGCTAAATCGTTTATGTAAATGAGAAACAGAAGAGGTCCTAACACACAACCCTGGGGAACTCCAGATGTTACAGGGACCGAAGAAGAAATGGATCCCTGAAGGCCACTCTATCTGAGAGGAAGGATTTAACCAGATATCGAGTAATATCATCGGCAAAAAGCACTAATTGCGCCTCGCAAGAGCGTCCGCGTCGAAAACCAAATTGATTTTGATGAAAGAAGCTTATGCTCACAAGATATGATGTAGTGTGATTGCAGAGAACCCTCTCAAAGAGTTTTGAAAGGATACACGTTAACAAAATTGGGCGATATCCTTCAGGCGCATTGGAAGGACTACCTTTCTTGCGAATTGGCACAACGATAGCGCTCTTCCACTCATCGGGAATCATACCTGTTCTGTAAATTTGTCTAAAAATAAAAAAAGAAGTTTTGATAAAAAAGCAGCGACGGGAGCGCACAAGGATGGAGCTAGCGCTTTAATTAACCTGCCAGGTATTCCATCAGGGCCAGGGGGCTTCTTGGCCTTTACTCTGCGTAGAAGAACAAGTAAACCGCCGGGATGAAAAGTGAGTGGGTCCAATATTTCCGGAGGTGTGACGACTAGGCTGGCGTCAACTACATCAACATTATCATTGTTACACACAGCAGATGGTAAGAAAACAGATGAAAAAAGCTATTCAGAAGAGATGCCTTAGCTAGCGGCTCAACAACAGGACTATTGCCCAGAGGATTTAAAAGGACTGGAATGCTGTTCTCCTTGCGCATGGATTTCAAGTAAACCCAAAATTTACGTGAATGGTCGCACTTGCAATGGCATTTGAGAAAAATCTATTAAACAAGTCGGTATTAAGCTCCGCACAGGATTGTTTCAAACGAGTATAAGCGAATTATTGATACAGAGGTTGTCTATACTCTTCTTGAACTTGGAGTGTGCTTTTCGCTTTTTCTGGAAACGTTTGTCGAGTTTTCGATTTACCCAAGGACTGTTAACTTTAGTCCCTTTAGTGGAACGGGAGTTGAGACATCCAAGCAATGTCCCTTTTATCGCACATCATTGACTGGTCGACCAGAAACTGCACGCACAGAAAAAAGAGGGTTTCGCTGGCGTGCTGCGTTCAACTTCAATCCTGTCCAAAAATTAAAGAGAAAGAGAGGACAAAAACAATTTTCGGAATATCCGTTTCTCGCAATTCTCTCATCAATTAACTTTTTTTGCAACCAGAAGCGACCTCACCTGATTGTGTCTGTCCGTCATGTTTCCTTCTTTCCACATGTCCAAACTTACATGTTTCCAGATTTTGGATTTTATATTTGTTCAAAATTGATTGAGAGACATTTTTACTGAATTAATTAAAATAGCCCAGTCGCTCCTTTGTGATGCGTCGCTCCTTTGTGAGCCCAGTGATGCGTCGCTCCTTTCTGATCGGAAATCAAAAATAAGTTTTGATGCGTGCCCAACTTTTAATCTCTCTGTTCCGCTCAATCAGCAGGGCAAGCATTTGCACTGTTATCATTCGTTAGTTATCACTCATTCTTTTCCGATGAATGGTCGAATTCTCAAGATGACAGACAACTCTTAACGCAAAGAGATATTCGTATTTTGTCTTCTCTCTCCTTTGTTGTGTTGCAAGCGAAATCATTCTCATTTATGTTGCCCTGAGCGCTCATGTGTGGGAAGAACGAGTGGTTTGACATTTTTTTGTTTCTCAAAAACTAAAAAAAAAAAAAAAACGATAATGATCCAAGACGGGACCAGAAATTCTGATTCTCATATTCGTAAATCCGGTATGGAATAGTACGAGTGCATGCAGAGACCTACCAACTGCACGTGTGCTGTCAGCTGTGCAGTGAATTTGGTGTTGAATGGCATTAAACGAGTTGACCAATGTCTGAACAAACAAAATTGGCGCAGATCCAACCATCTTCGTATTTTTTCCGTTGTTGTTGCGTCGTTTTGAGTGGAAAAAGAAAGAAGCAAGTTGTCGGTAGATGCAGGTATAAAAAATTTTGATTTTGTAACACAGCATGGTACCTACGAGTACGTAACATGGGAAAGTAGTCCTATTCTTATTCTCAGAAGTCATCATATCATAGGGACTCGTAATGCACTGAGATGAATTATTACCAAGCCATGCATTTTGACGATCTCTTCTGCATGTTACCATGTTTGTTGATTGTTGGGGTTCCGCTGCGGTATTGAATGCCATGTACCATTCACTTCCAATTACCGTATTTCCAGTCTCCCTTCCTTTCAGCGATCTGCGGTGTAATGATGTGAACACGTGGCATCATTTTCCATTAATCAACGATTTATTTCAGGCAAAGGAATTCTGGAGAGTTCACAAATTTGTTTTCCCTTCGCTATGCGATCCTCCTCCTGCGGATTAATTTATTTTGTTTCTAAAATCCGTTAAGAAACGCGGTCGATGAACGATCGATCGATACTTGCCAATGGTTATAGATTTACGAATAGTTCCGACTCACCAGAACGGATACAATTTATTTTTGCTTTTCTGTTGTTTTTCTGATGAGGTTTCTCTGCCTAATGCAGAGTTGTCAATCCAGAAAAACATGTCTCTGACATGAACCAAGGAATCTCCAAGGAATGTTCAATTTCCAAGTGATGTTCAAATCTGGAGTGTTGGAATTTTGGAATTTTTTCCAAGGAACTTTCAATTTCAATTATTATTCTTGAATTATCTTAATTTTCCGAGTTTCCGCTAAACAAAATCATGGGAGGCATAAGGTTGCAATATCAAAAAGGAAAAGAAGGTAAAAGTTTCGTGAAATTCGAATCCGTTACAAGCAATTAAGTCAAGGCATGAGTGATTGAAAGTGGACATCCAGACAATGAATCCAGCCAAAAATTTTAATCTGGCCGAACAGGTGTCTATTCGTGCCCGCTTTACTGAGTTACGCTATCTGAACCCGTCCCAAATGCTTGGGGAAATTCCAATATCCGTGCTGAAATTCACATAATCGGGACACAACATACAAAGATAAACCCAGTAAAATCATTTACGGAAATATCGGCGCATGGAAAAGAGACCATAGAAAACAACTCTTTGTTGATCTGATGATATAACTGATGGCAAAGATCCAATCCAATCCAATCTAAGATATCCATCAATGTTCCAAATAAATGTTTCCAAGAGTTTCTTCAATTGTTCCCGAAATAAGTTATAATTCAAGTCTCTTCCAAATTAATTGATCTCAGTGATCAAAGTACGTTTCCCTTTGACACCCGCAGACTATTCGATTCAGTTTTCCACACATCATATTTCAGAGAATTCTTTGCAATGAGATTAAAGGCACAATAGAAATGTTTCCTATTCAGACTCAAGTTTTTCGTTAATAAAAATCCCATAATCTCCTTCACTCCCTTCAAGTACCCATGCATAAAGTGTAACTGGGGACGTTTTAAGGCTTCGTTGTAGTTTTCTCATTTCCCTCGGAGTAGAAACACATCCTGAAGCAATCCTTATACTGATTCACGAGACAAAATTTTCCCACTTCAGGCGAACACGGAACTCTCGAAAAATCGAAGCTTTTTGGGTGGAATCACGAGCACGATTGACTGTGAATTTCACCCTCATCAGGTTTACATGTTATATTTGCCGTCTTTTTCTGCTCCACTGATGCTTGGTCGATTGGGCCACCTCTGTTTCAGCACGTTACTTAAATTACCAATAAAATATATTTTGAAAATCACTTGCTCTGCAAAAGTCTCTCAACTCTACCGTCCGACCCTCCCGACCTTCCGATAAGAGGTCTCTCGTCCGACCTTCCGATAAAGTCTCTCGTCCGACCTTCCGATAAGAGGAAAAATGCAGCGGCCCCAAAGAGCTGCCTTGGGGCCTCCAAATACAGATGCAACACTTGACTCAGTTGCAGAAATTCAAACGATTGCCTTTCTTTCTATGCAAGAGGTGCGATTCTGAAATCTCGAGAATGTCAGTTGGAACGCCGTAATTTCGCAATTTCTTGACAAGGAGAGCAAAAAAATATTTTATCAACGGGCACTTTATGCACCATGTGAGAAGCCACATCCATCGCAAGACCAACACGTTAATGGATTTCGCAAGAATGGAATTTCCGAAATCCATGCTGTCTTGAGTGGAGTCCTCAGAGTATTTTTAAATGGAATCGAAAATCGGAAATTTCTGAGTGGAAAATGGATATTCATACTGCAACTTTTCGGAATAAGACAGGGCTATGAATTCTTGGTCTATAGATTAGGCAATCGTCAGCAAATAATATGACTTTGGGCCCAATTTTTCCCACAATGTCGTTAATGAAAACGAAAAACAATAGAGGGTGCAATATCCTTCCCTGCGGTACACCCGATGTGACTGGTAAAGGATCGGACATAGGTCATCTCAACTTTAACAGTGTAGTTTCGCCCAAGTCGCCCTTTCGGTTGCCCTTCTGTCGCTGAAGGGATACGAGGCCCATGAATGCCTATTTTCTTAAAAGAATGGAATGGCTAACGGTGTCAAATGCTTTTGAGAAATCAAGCAAAACAGCATCGACCCCCAACCCACTGTCAAGAGACATGGCCACTTCTTTGCTGAAGGAAGTAAGTTGAGTTTCACAAGAATAACCAGTGCGGAATCCATGCTATGCGCCACATAAAATTGAAACGGAATGCAGAAAGCTTCTAATGTGACAAGAACCTTAAGGAATTCAAGTATTTTGGAGCAGGTATCGAGAAGACTGATGGGACGGTAATTTTTATTGTTGGAATTGTCACCTCTTTTTAAAGATTGGTGTTTTGTTGTGGTCGACCTCTTCCATGCAACTGCAATGTCGCCAACACATTAAAAAAACTTAAATTAAAAATTACCTACAAAAAAACTTGACAAAGATTATGGGAAACAGTATCGAAAACTTAACGCTAACAGATTTGGAACCCTCAGCAACATTACATTTCATTTTCCTCATGCGATTTATTAGTTTTATTTATTACCAATGATTTAGTTATTCGAGGAATGTCAGGACTGGAGGCCAATGGCCCAGGTGAGATCTCCCGGAATTCCATCGGAAACATGGGCATTAGCGAACGACTTGTAGAGAATTTAATCTTTGGCCCTGCTGTCAATTATTATTATGGTCGAAGAGTTTGAATCAATTTTAAGTTTGGGAATAGAGCTGGAAATGCCCAGGACACACTACGCCAAATACTTTTCGGGCAAGCCGAACCATTATAAAGTGAATTGAGATAATGTTGAAAAGCTTTATTCTTTAGCTAAGAATATTCGGAAAAGGAATTTTTATATGCTGTGAGGTTACTCGGGGAAAGTTTGCGTTTTAAGAACAGTGCCCATAATTTCTTCTTGTGCACAGCTAAGCGACACTGATTACCCATGGACACTTGACAGAATTTGAAACTCTAACTGATGCGAAAGGTACGAACTTCATTTTTTGCCTCTGCGGCAATCTCAACGAAGAGTTCCCACATTTTGTTGAAATATTTGGTGCCACTGGAAACGTCTTTAAAATGGCTCAACTTGGACGTCAAGAAAGCGGAGAGTTCCGCCAGGTTTAGATTTCATAAAAGAGGTAGACTTTTCGTCGCGGATGAACGGTTGAAGTTTTCTTCAGAGTTAAATCAATAAGAACAATGTTGTGATCGGAAATTCCGTTTTCGACAAAAAATTGCAATAAAATCATGGGGGTGGGCAAAAGTAAGATCTAAGTTGCGATTTCCCCGGGTTACCTGAAGTTGTGTATTGTTTCAATCTCAATTCTTGAACGAGATCTAAAACCTTGGAATTCAAAACCAATCCATTCGCAGGATTAGATGCCGTGGTGCTCAACTTCCAACGCACATCAGGAAGACTCAAATCATCGAGAATAAGTAGTGGATGACAGCTTTTCTCATTGAATTCTCATTTCTACAAGCAATTCAGGACAGAATCAAAGAACCAAGAGTCTTAATTTGGTGGCCTGTGTTTGACAAGAACAAAAAATATTGAACCGAACCAACTCGTTTCCGTTGAATACAGAGCGGAGTTTGGATACGATATTGGGACATTGTTCTCCTTGTGAGCCCAAGGTGTGCAGCAAGGTTCGTTCCGGGACACCGGCCGTATGAATGTCACACCATGATAGTATAGGTATTCGTTAATGATGAAGAAGTTTATCATCAAATTCAGAACATTTGCAGTGTTACCCTCACTAAATCTCGTCGGCGCCTTTATCAATTCAGTGACCCCAGCTTGAAGAAACAGGTCAAGAAAAAGGACACTCTTTGCAGGACCTTCAAGATTTTGACAGTTGCTCCAATAATTATTGATGTTGGTCAAGGTAAAATCCCCAGCCAGAAACGACAGGAGGCAGTATGGAGGTCGGTGGATGCTTATTCATACAACAATAATGATAATTGAATTGAATGAGAACAAGTTTGGGACCTTGCGGATCATCCATGGAAGAAAAAAGACAACAATGAGTTTTGGATGGGAGGTTAGGATGAGGCACAAAGGATTGGATGCTTGAATTTCGTCTGGGAAGTGAAAATTGGTAATTTTTTCGTTGCCACTTCTATACTTAGGTACATTTTTAAGGGAAAAACT
>JASGXE010000646.1:0-30119 GCA_030068105.1 Sinentomon sp. SZTP_YWyxl
AAATTCAATTCATGAACAGTCCAAATCCATGCCATTGAAGTCAAGATGCGGGGGGTTCTTTGAATGAAAGGTTCCAGATGAACTTCAGCTACAATTGTAACCCTGGCTTGGCAAGGGTTAAAAGGTAACCCCCAATTGGCAAAGCTTGGTTGACATCCACAGAGTCCAAATCAAGAGCTGACACACCAGGCTGTTACAACAAGATTTAGACAGCAGCACAATTCCGATGAAGTTCATCTGGAGATCCTTTTGGCAAATTTTACAGATTTTCTGTCAACAATTGTGGATAAAATGTCAAATATTGGAACAACTGCCCTGACTGAGGTTTACATTCTTTAGAACGGTAGACTTGGGAGATATTGAAGCATGGAAAATCAACTTATATTAACCAAGTTATGGTTGGGGTAGAGTGAGGGAATTTCCATCGGATGACGAATGCCACTTCAGAGACCACTTTTTGCTTGCGAGGTTTTCACAAAACAAACTGAAATTGCAGCATTCAATGTTCAAATGTTTCTCCGACACCCTCCAAGGGATATTTTGGGCTCCCCAAATCCCCAAAAATGGATTTGCTCCATGATGAAATTATAAATTACAATTATTTTGCAACTTTTACCTTTCGTCAAAATGGATGAAATTCAATGGTCTGTCCAACACTGGCATCCAGTAAAACACATTTGGATGGCTTCAGGTGGCAAAATAGCCTCAGCAAATTTGGCATTTGAATAATTTTTTCATTGTATGTTCCGTATTCAGCTTGATCCAAAGAACTCAAAAAGCAGAGGAAACTGCGAAATGACAGTGCACTCTGATCACAGAATCCCACTTCTCATTTTGTGGGCATGAGGGCCATACATCTCGGAAGCTGTCGGACAGAACACATTTCAGTGCCGATTCAGATTGAATCGCACAGGAGCACTTCCCATTATTTCGGCTTGACAATTCAATGGACTATTTTACAGGGATGCTTTCAATTTCCTACAACGGTGCTTAGATTTGTAGTTGTAGCTGACAATGAAGTCGAATCTGTGAAATTGAGAGGATCAATCTCTTTCCAACCAATTTCGAAATTACATGTTTCCAAACCATGCAGCCAAGATCTCACTTGATAAGCAACCAAATTTTTTCATCAACTTTGTGATTTCGTCGGGATGAATTAGCTCCAGAACATACTCGTTTATTTCGTAACTATTGTAAAAATCCATGTGACAATTCTAGAGAATTAAAGTTGCATGCTGAGGCTGCTTGTGAAGGAAATAAAACATGAATTCAAGAACTTCCGCTGTGGTTTGGCTACTGATGCTAGATTAAGGGCAATTGCGAGTCCTCCATCAGAACTCTTGCTTGCACCGATGCTTGAGTATGATCTTTGGGCACCAACTTTGGTTTGCAACCACCTTCGGGATATTTTTCTTTGCGAGAGGATTTGGCAAAATGAGATACATTTATTCGGAAGGTCATTCTTGTCCTTTCAGAGCAAAATTCGAGTCCCATCACTAACTGGTTTAGTAATGTCAGTCATTGTTGTAACAAAAACCCACCACACGTTGCAATCTGCATCGGGAATTACGGGTAAAAACTTGCCAAGATGGTCCGATTTTTCTATTTCTGTCCCCTTTTTAGTTTTCTACGCTTTTCAATAGTTTAGCATTAAATTTTTCCTTCCAACAAACAAAACATGTTTGTGGCAAAAACAAGAGAGAAATTGCTAAGTGTAACCCAATCAAAATTTTCGTGGTTTTTTCATGTCAGTGCACCAATTTTTACCTTTCTGACATGCTTTTTGGGCGACTGAAAGCACAGATTACTGAGTGTCGTGTTTTTTGTTCAATTTGGCTCAAATTTTGCAAACAATGAGTGTAGATACCACACAAAACTTTAGAACTTCAATCTCTCATGGGGCCCGAGAAAATATGCATCGAAAAAACGAGTGACAACATCGATCCTTTCTCAGAATGCGGTCGAGTCGTGGGGCAAGATTTGACATTCTTGTGAAAATAACTTAAAATTGTCTGACATAGCGCATTTTATCATGAATTCATTTGCTTCGTTATTTTGGCATCACTCGCTTTTTGTTTCAATAAATGGGAGCCAGGTACTTATCTGTTTGGCCAGGTACTTTATCTGTTTGGCCACAGCTCAAGTTTCGAGTTGAAATTTTCAAGTTCTGACTCTTGTCATACAACATGGGAGAGTTTCTGCAATTTTAGATATTTTGATTTTTTACTGTCATTCGGAGCTGAGAAAAGCCTTCAGAATGTCAAAAAGGGCGAAAATGTAAGATAAGAAAAGGTAATACGTTCAAAAGTACTAAAATGCCGCAACAAGCTCCGCTGCAGAGCCTTCTGGTAACTGAAACTCAAACTTTACAAAAAAAAAAAAAAAAACAGACACCACGGGGCCATTTCAGACAATGTTTGTCAAGAAAAATCCAAAACCAATAAAAACATCGATTTCATGAATTCAAACCATGAGCCATCACTGGCTGAGATTCACAGGTGGAAGGGGGTGAATATGAAAAATAAAAGCATTGGAAACAAAGCCTAAAGTTGCAGGTTGCAATTGACAAAAGATGTGAAAAACATGGATAAAGCTTCCAGTCTGTATCCAGATTTCTGGCAAGTGGCTGTTCCCTTCTCGAAGATGGTTGTTCGACTATTGTTCTCTGTCAATTTTGTTTGAACATGGTTATAAATGGTTGACGACTGATGGCCAACTTTTGTGGGCCTTTCCATTGTTGATCATTAGATGCGAGCACTGATGCGCGACCAATGGCAACTTGTGGGGTGGATGGTCCTTGCTCAAGAGAGCCATTGCATGGTTTTCGTAAAAAATGTTTTCAATTTCTGGCTCGCGTCAGTGTTATGCTAGGATGTGTGGTGGGGCATTGAAAATGACTAACGTTTGTCAAATTAGGGTCCATGAACCTAACTATTCCCACTCTTATTAATTCTGCAGTGGGCGAGTGAACATGTGACAATTTTTCGAGTAAATCACTGCCAAGCACAGGCATTACCCTCAAATATCTTTCATTGGGCAGGCAAAAATGTATCTCTGGGCCAGGGTTCTCTGGGAACTACAAGCATTTGCAAGCAGTGACATTACCAAATGATGCCATTAATGTAGAGATGCAAATGCCAACTGAAATAATTCTATTGAACCTCACATCTGCTTACTGCACACTGTTGTCGAACTCACACAATGACTCATGTCCCAATTAACCCCGTCCCCATTTATTTATTTTTTGTCCATGTTCAATTCTCCGAACTCGCACATCTTCCATTTCATTTCCAGTCTCAGTCTCACCACCGTGCACCACTTGAAATGAAGTTGCCTCCTTATTTTATCGATCGATATGGTTATTGCCAAACAAAGTTAGCACATTTCTTTACAATGGTGTTGCTTCAATTTTCTGCATTTATCCCCGCCATAGAAGCAGTGAGGGGCTTTTCACATGCGCAAAGGTGAGAGCAGTTATGCTGCTAATTAGATCAAGAGCAAATATGTGGAGGAACCATGTACTCATAACGAAGGAATATGAAGCAAGTGAAAGACAACATGAATGTCAAATTACAGCTCGAACACTAGTGCCAATAAAAGCAGGCATGAGCAAATTGAAAAATTGGGATGACTGAGTACGGGCACTTCACTACTGGTTCTGAAAGAAAATGACACAAGCCAGCACAAGAGAGAAGCTAACACGACTGCAAAATTAATGTAATTTTAGGGGGAAATGTCAAAACCGCCGTCAAGATTGGGCAAAATGCACAGTAAAATGGCAAAGTTCTGAGAAATGCTGGATCCATCTCAAAGTTTCTCGAAGTGGGGCATGCCCAAGAAACCACACTATCACATTCCATACCACCTATCTTCATGTTTCCCTGCATTCTTTTCTTTGGACTGAGTTATCCAGATGATGAATCCATTGTGTGCTGCAACATTTTTTTTTCAGATAAAACTCAGCTCATCAGGTTGGAACTCCGGTGAATAGACGGTTTGTGCTTGGTTAAGGCTACACCAGGTGCTGAGTTTCTGCTACTTTGGGAAGCATGAGAATGGCAAAAGACTGGAGATTGGTGATTTTTCGTTTCCTATAGATGCTGGGGCCCTGTTACAGAAAGTCCCTAAGTGCCAGAAGGTTCTTAAGTCACACTTCTCGAAAATTTCTTTATCAGAAAAACTTTGTCAAAGTTGAGAAGGTTCTCAATTTTTTGAGAACGTTCTCAAATCGGCCATTTTAGTCACATGTTTATGGGAATGAAAAGATGAAAAGCCTCTCCCAAGACTTCACTGAAATCCATTTCGCATTGCTGAGCTGCAAAATTGCATAGGTTTGTCGTGATTTACCGTTTTCAGTGACGGAAAGGACGTTTTGAAGCAGACCGAACTGCTTTGAGACACAATTCTTGATTGAAATTTTAAAAACTTTGTAATGATCTTTGGCGCAAACACATAAAAGAAACAAGGCTAAAATTCTGTCCCACATACCCACTGGTCCCACCCGCGCTCTTCGAATTCACAAATTTGTAACGATCGGATAGATGCGCAAGAAGGAAATTGCCAAAACATCATAACGAAACATTCAAATATTCATTCTGCACTGCGCAGCGGCACAACTCTAGTGAAGCACACGAAAAAAGCCAATTCGGAAACATCCTTTCCTTCAAGAAACGAAGCAAATTTCTGCATCATTGCAACGGAAAATAATGATGAGCGTGGCACTGAAACAATGCGGAAAAGCTAGCTAGAGTCTTGTACACTGTTGAGAACTCCCTCAATTAGGAGACTTTATCTGATAAGCAGAGACTCTTCTTAACTCGGGTTGGGAGTCCTCTAAAGTTGAGAACCTTCTCAAATATGAGAACATCTACTGTAATAAGGCCCCTGGCCGTATTATAGTTTTTATAGTTTTTGAAAAATGTTGCAGACGGAGCTAACTTCAAATCTTCAACGAACCGTGTATTTTAGGAAACTTTGGTCTGTAAGTTGTAACAAAGCTGAAAGCAATGAAAGGATGTGCGTCCATAATTTTTACCACACTGGAGAACTAGGCACTCCAATTGGTGGCTTACTCCTCACTTCTGAGAACTGTGATTAAAATATGGTGCCACCAGCAAAAAAATTACCAAACTCTAGTCATCCCCTGGACACTCAATGAATGACTCAAATGATGTTTGCATCTGATTAAAGTTGCAAGGAACAACATACAACTGAACATTGTTTGATTGCACTCTTACCTTCCCATGACTATTTGCATTACTTTTAAAAAGTCCAAATAAAATAACAATGTGTCATCACTATTTGCTCAGAAGTGGAGGTGGTCTAATCAGTCTAATGGACAACCTCTCAGTAATCTACATACCAAAAAGACCTGGGTAAAGGAAGAGTGCCACACAGCCTATTGCGCCTAGTTATGACTGCAAGATGAACATGCAACATCATTTGTAACAGTGGATGTCATGAAGAGCAAACCCTGCAGGTTGCGGTTTGATCACTTGGTACTGGCTAGGATTGCTTTTTTTTCGTTTTTTTTTTTTTTTTTGGTTAGGCGCACAGTTACATTTTTTGGAAAATCATTTCATGATAGGCACCCAAAACAAGTGTAGGAAACAGACGGAGACCTCAGTCACAGAAACGGGCCTCCATCACAAAAGCAGTGAAGCTTGTCTTATGGGAAGCCGGACGAAGAGGCTGCCGATTTTGTGCGATAAAAATAATCTTCCGAAACACAAACTTCTGGATGGCAATGGCCACAACAGCCAGTGTTGCAAAATTAAATGGCTCATTTGTTTGTCACTTTGTCTTCGTTTTGTACGTTTTTCTGAAAACACAAATGTTTGACTTCTGAACACTTTTTTGAACACAGTTCAATTTTCCTGCTTGGTTCCGAGTACCTTTTTCAACAAATGACCATGCTTTCTACCAGCAAGTTGTGTGATGAGATCTTGTGGAAGGAAAGGTGTCCCATGCCAATTTGCTCAATGCCGTAAACAAATGTGGAAAAATTACTTTTCCCCAGTCTCAGAAAAGGATTGGTACCATCACAGACACAATGATATTGTGCAGCTCTTTCCAACTTATAAAACCATGTGTAAAATCGAACTGGTTGATGTGAAATGAAGGACATGGTCAGGGAAATTACCCATTTTCTCACCGTTTCCGGCCTTTGTAAAAAGGGGCTATTGAGGAGCAAGATTCCCAGATCCCAAGATTTCAGATAGTCCGTTTGCACTGGATGGCACAAAAATCTTACTTCTTGCCAAATAGGATGTGATTCAGTAGGATATTTAGTTGATCTAAAATGGCTCGAGGACGATTCTCACTATGGCTATGGAAAGAACATTTTCATAGGGATGATGCAATGGGGTCGTGTACCTTGTACCCTTGGACCCAGGGGAAATCTTTGGTCGATCGGAAGTCAGAGCAATGGCTGCAACATAAAACACCAACGTGCAATGCACAAGTATCAAAATGGTACTTCTATAGGAATACAGCAGTTCCAGAGCTTTCCGTGGTGCATAATAAGAAAGCATGAGTGCAAATGTGTTTTGAAAAGTGGATGTGCCAAAGTGAAAAAAGAGTGCTGAAATCCTTGTTCTCAGAACATCGTCCTGTGTTAGGAGTCAGGAGAGCAAAGAGAATTGGGATGTGCAGAATGAGGTACCAAAACGATAAGAAAAGCAAGAAAATGGGAAACTATCACCAGACTACCCATGACTAGAGGGAAGAATGCTCAAAGAAGAAAAAAAAACAACAAATCAACCAAATAAGCTTTGCAACAAAAATTTAATGCAAATAATTTAAAATGAAAGACAGATGGGAAGAACACAGTGTTCTCGAAGAAACAAAAACGTTTAAGACCAACACCAAGGAAGCAGACATCAAGAAGAACATTTTTCAGTCGCCAAGCCAGGATAGTGCAAATGAATAGCATCAGCGCTTGACTTAGAATTACCCTTTTCAGGTGGTCTCTTCTTCTGGCTATTTCTTCCTCATTCAAGTCGACATGCAGTGGCATTTGCTTCTCACCATCAGACTTTGCATTGTCCTGAGAAAATAAAAAATACAAAAACCCAATCGTAAAAATAAAGTACAAAACATCAATTTCGAGTGCCAACAGAAGCACCTGTGCGAGACAAGGACAGGGGGAACGACATGCCTGTTTCAATTTTAGAAGTGCTTTTTCTGGAGCTAAAATAAGGCCGGCATATGCTGGTACAGAGCACTTGCCCTCCTTTTGCAGCAGTTATGGCGTTCCAACAACTTTTTTTCCAGTGATACAAGTTGTCCCTTGCCAGTGCATCATGAAACAGACAGTGCATGTATTAAATGTCAAAATGTCCAGTTTTTTGTCAATTTTCATTGTTGGCGATGTTAAAATTGGGATTGAATTGGTTGTTCGTGTGCAAAACTTATGAAATTATTACCTTTTTTACTAGATGCTCTGTGCAGAATTGACTTGTCTTCACAAATTTGATTGCCAACAGAAAGTTATTTTTGTGTTTCTCACAGAGAGGTGGCCTCAATTGCTATGAAAAAAAAACTGCAGATTATGTCACAACATCACTGATAAATGGTCAAAAGGTGTGAAGGTTGATGGCACTGAAGCTACCATTTATTTTAACTGTTTGCCAAGCACGAATATTGGGGAGATGATGTCTAGGTATAGCTCTCCATCGGCTTATGCCATCCCTAATGAAATGGCATTTTATCTGACAGAGGGTTTTCCCCAACATCATTCATATCCCACAGCAATCAATTTTCTCCCGGATAGTCAGCAACACTGCATCGATTTAATTTCAGAGCTACAGTACATCCATAAATGATCAGTAGTGAATTTTTTTAGCTAGTTAATGCACATAATGATTTTGAAAAGATGTTACTCCATCCAATATGGACGTGAGTGCACTGCAAACTGGCACATGATCCACACCACATGCAAGGAAAATGGCACACACGTGTAAAGCAGGTTCAATAATTCTGATATCACATGTTATTCGTAAAGTAACCCTCCAAAGGGAATATGGTCATACCAAAACTAAAAGCTGACATTTATTGAAAGAAAAACGTTACACAAAAACAATTTGGAAGTGAAAAACTCTTCGAATATTCGTACTTGGTATCAATGACAAAATGTTAAAATGACTGGGACTTGAAACAGATTACAGCATTCTACATGCTGCAAGAAAGGCGTTTTTTCTTTAAGTAAATTAATGTGACAGGATACAGCCTGGCACTATTTATCAAAGCAAATTGCATAGTCGGGCCTGACAGTGATGTCATACAAATCTAAATGAAACATGCAAAAATATTAGCACTGAAATTGTTAAAGACACAAGAAAATTAGCAAAATCAACCCTCCTGAAATGACAAAAACTTGGTGGGCAAATGAGAACATTCCCAACATTCCTTCTGAAGGTGGATGAACTATTTTTTGTGCCCATAAGTTTTTGCATCCATCGAGTTTTACTCTCGCACAGTTCTCACAACAAAGGAAAAAAAGAACCTTACCCTTCCAAAATCACAATTTGAATGTATGATCGTGACTACTTAACTAATTGGGGGAAAAAGCTCTCTTTGTTCTTCAGCAACCACCGAC
Organism: Sinentomon sp. SZTP_YWyxl; assembly: GCA_030068105.1. Classification (NCBI taxonomy): domain Eukaryota; kingdom Metazoa; phylum Arthropoda; class Protura; order Sinentomata; family Sinentomidae; genus Sinentomon; species Sinentomon sp. SZTP_YWyxl. Next base: position 8,600 of record JASGXE010000646.1, read on the forward strand.
GTTGTTTAGACCCAAAAATACACACTATGAATGAACAGAACAGCACTGAAAATTTACAGCAACCAGTCAATCACAAATCGTGCAGCATGTCTTTGCACCATCTCAACCTTCTCAACCTCTAATATGGATCCCAAGCAGCAACAAAGAGCGAACCGAAGCGCAATAGGTACCTTAACTTCAACAATCTTGCTCACCTTAAAAACACACGCCCGACAAAAAAGTGCAGTCTGCTTCACACAAATTCAAAATTTTTGTAAAAGTAACACTTGAGTAAGTTTGCTAAAGGTAAGCCAAAATTTGAGATGCAATATTTTGTAAATTTACCAATGAGAGGAGGTGCATTCCAAGCAAAACAAAACACAAATTTCTCAACATTAAGCATAAAGCTCCATTTGGCATACCAAGTTATATAGAAAAGAAAAAACTTCCAATATCAAACGAAAAACTTTGTAATTGTCATTTCAAATAGAAAAACTTTGTAAATGTCATTTCAAATAGAAAAACATTGTAGAACAACATGAACACCGAACAAATAATAAGAATGTTAGAGGATATATCAGTAAAATTCGTGCTGTAAGAAAACAGTTTCACGGGACAACACAATTCAGGTTGGTTATGATTAATCAACAAGAAAATCTGCTCTTTAGCACACAATGGCAGTTGGGTTTTAGACTTTTAGTCCGTTAGTAAGGAAATCCAAACTGAAACATCACACAGGACAACAACAACCGAAACAGCAACAAGCGCGTTAGAATCGGCCAGACAACAACTTCTCGTGTTTTAAACTTGCTTCATTTGTTTCGTTCGAGGACAGGCATCCAAATGGAGCTGACTTTTCAACAATCATATCTTGATTAGTCTCGGAAGGTGGCATTCGTCTATCTGCACAACTCAATGGAATCAGCACTGCCATCCATCCTGCATTGTCGATGCCAGAATTGACATTGTCCGCATTGTCAGGGAGACTTTTGGGCTCGCGATTGGTTTCGTTGAGGTGTCTGCTGGACAAGTCACCACAAAATATGTGGACAGTCTGCGCCTGCATTTTGTTGGGCTCAAACTCGTTCCCAGAGACTTTGATGTGATACTTTTCCATTGAATGAGGTTTGTGCAGACCACTGTCATTTTCCTCACAACAGTCATCGATTGGTAAAACATCAGTGTGGAACAGTGATTCTGGCAAGAGGAATGTGTTGCTCATATAATGGTGCTCAAGATTTAGCTGTTCACATGGATGTAAAATCTGCACGGACGATACATCACCAAGTTCAGTGAAAACGTCCAAGAGTAGGGAGGCATGCATGATGCGCAAGTATGTACTTTCGTCCGACCAATTGTAAAAGCCATGCAGCGATTCCCCACTCTGGTTTGATTCATTGCAACTTTCGGAAGTATGGCTGGCAATGTTCTCCCACTGATTTGATGAGACATCACTGGAGCTATCACCACCTCCTCCCTTCCCTCCGCCATCATCTCCACCTGAAGGCGACTCAAGTTTAACATCCAGTGAGCTTGAGGCAAGTCTAGCCTGTAGCTCATAAAATATCTTTTCTGCTTCAGAATACTTCCATTTATCTTGCCAAAAATCAGAATGTAATTTGTAGTCTACCATCGTCAAATCATCGCTTACAATTGCCAATCCTTGGCATGCAACTGCAATTGTTGATTTGACACTCACGTCTCTTCTTAATGTGTTGGCCACGTAATCTCTGTCAAAATTGGGCTTTGCTGGTGGGTGTGATTCTGTTGCAGATGATAACTGTTTTGAGTTTCCCACACAAGTACAAATTCCTGGCGTTTTGCCTTTGCTTCCATCGACAGAACATTGGCAGCTGAAAGAGTCACATGTATCTGACACTGGCAAAAGACAACAAGGGAACACACTATCTGGTGAAGGAATTTCAGACATGCTCAAATCACCACCTGTTGCTTGTTGAAGGCCTGTAGAGAACAAGAACAAATCTTCAGAGATGCTGCAATCCAAGGGATGCACAATCCTTGGACTGATACAGCCAGGCCTGAGCATTTTCTTTTTGGCATTTCGTCTTTGGAGCTTGGAAGCTCTGATGCCAGCAACTGAAGAACCGACATTCTCTTGTGAATCTGCAAGGTCTCCTGGCTTGAGAATTGCACCATTTTCACCCCCAGCATAAACCATGCCGCAACTCTCATCGATGTCATTTTGATCACAAAATAGGGATGGGGAAAATGCCTTGCATGTACGATCATCTGCTCTATCCATACGTTGGTGACATTCAAATAGCTTTTCAAATGACAATATCTTCAAAGGTTTGACAGTAACTTTTCGAGGATGACGAGAAGATTCAAATGAGCTCTCTGCAGGGAATTGGGATTCATGTTTAGGAGACAATACATCCGTTTCCTCAAGTTCAGCATGCATGGTTGATGTCGACGGATTTAATGGCCATTCCACTTCTGATACTGTGATTCCAGGAACATAATTATCGTGAGGCGTTTTCTGCAACAGGAGTCCAGCTCTTGAGGGCACATGAATCTTGCCCCTTAAACATTTCTTTCTTTTTCTAGATTTATCCATTGCTTCTATTTCCTTCAACGCCTTATCAATTTCATCTTCGGGCTCTATTTTTCTCCCTTTTGATGGTTTTGGCTTCTTTACATTGGCCAAAACTTTGACCTCAGCATCGACTACGATTGCTAGTTTCGTTTTTTCACTGCTAATTTTTGAACTATCAAATGTTTCTCCTGAGTTTAGATTGCAAGCAACTTTCTTCTTTGCCTGAAGCTGCTTCGATTTTGTTTCACAATGAATGCTATCCACAATATCCATTTCGCAAGGGTTTATTTCTTTTTCTCTGTCGCATTCTTCGCCGGACCAAGAGGGAAGTTCAAAATCGGTGGATAATGGCACGCATTTTTGGTCACAAGCTGGTGTTTTGTTTTTAACATCAAACGATTTTCGAGTGGAGCTTAGCTTCATCCTGGTAGGTTCTGGAGTGCAACCTTCTCTGTCTTTGATTGGTTTATTCTGGACATTGCTATCAGAAGTATGGCCATGAATGACATTAGCCTTAGCAACACCCTTTCTATTCTCAATCCGACTTGAAGCTTCAGAAATCGGATGTTCATGCTTGCTACATGCTGCCTTTCCAGCTTTCTGAGTGTTTCTCAAAGAAGTTGACAGCAGCGGGCGACCAGCAAGTGATTGGCTGGTTTCAATTTTTCTGCAAACAATATCTTCTCCCTTTCCAGATTGGAAATGGCCTGAAGGAAGTGGAGATGATGAACGATTTCGAGAAGGGCATTTGAGAAATGGTGAAGAAGTCTGGCTGGATGATAATCTTGAAGAGCCTGACATGGAGCTCATCTCCTTCTTGCTAGATAGTAACGGTGAAGAGGTACAGCTTAACGGATCCTCAGATGGTGTACTTGACAGGCAAAATGATTCCAACTTCAATGAACTCTGGACAACTGAACCGCCAGGTTCATTGCGAATTTGTGGAGATCTCTGCCCTGATGGTGTCACTGATCTACTACGGCTAATGAGGCCCTTAACAAGAGCTTCAGAATAAGTTAGGGTTTCTTTTCTTGGACAATCGTCAATCCCAAGCGAAATGGTTGGACTCAGTTGGTTTTACGACGAAATGGTCTGGATCAAGTTGAATCCTGGGTTGTTCCACATTGGAGCAGACTTTCACAACATCACTGTAAAATTTCGGCGGCGGGCAGGAAAAGCTGGAAAACTTTGCATCACATTGAATTTTGAGCTTCGAAGGGTGACTATAACATGCCAAATTGCCAGCAATCTCCTGACCCTCCATGGATTCAGGATGGCAATGAACGTCAAGGGACAAAGGAGGAAGGGGTGGCAGTGGCCCGACTGAGATGCCTGGTAAAGTCGACCGACTGTGAAGTGAGCCAGGATAGCTAGGATCCTGAAGCGATGAACTCCAAAATTTGATTAAATCTTCAGAAGTCTGAATTTCACCAGCAACTTCAAGCAGGGAATGCCCACTTGAATCTAATGATGCAATGAATGATTTTTCATCCTTAATTTGAACTTCCAAATTCTTCAGTAGTTGGCAGAACTTCCACATCTGGTAAATAATGGACAAATGTTTGTGAAGTGTTTCAAGAGACACTCAACCCTTCATCGAAATCACGGACTTATATTTTGCAAATACGACGCTGGAATGCTAATTTGCGGCGGTGTAAATCCGAAATATTTTTATCATTATCGTAGGCACATCAACGGTATCATTTCATCATTCCGAACAGCAGCAAAGAGGGATTCAAAAACATTGCATGCGGTGCATCATTGCAGGATGTATGCGAGGGAAGAGGCTTCGGTATCGGTGGCATACAGAAGCCAATACAATAAGCAAGGTGGATATCCAAATATCTTGAGCAGTATGTACAAGATGTAGTCATTGTTGGTTGTTTGCTGATTCTGTGGAAATATGTTCACCAGGATTAATTTTCGTGTGAATAAAGCTGATGAGCCTTCGTAAGAATTGGTGAAATATCTTTTTGTTGCTTATTGTGAGAGGGGAGGAGATTGTGGTTTGGCAGACAGGGTGATCAACTTGATCTGTTCAGAATGTGAGGTGATCTTGTCTTGAAGAGATTTGACTCGATGCTGATATTCCTATAAAGAAGACACAATGGACAATGCGAAAAAGTAAGAAAAAATAAACACATTTTTTACGAAAGCACGAGAAGACAGCAACATAAGCTAGTTCGTAAAACCTCAACTACAAGTGCATGGCATTGCCAGTAAGGGTTGAACCTCACCTCATCTCACCTCACAAAGCAAATCTAGTCAACTAATTCATTTTCACAAGTCACAAAAAGGCAAATTGGAGACCAGTCTGTTCCTAAGGAGGTCATACGAAACCAAATCACACATTGAGTTGTCGAGTGGTCATCTGACATCGCTGACAACTAATAACTGTGCAAAACAACACCTATTTGAAATTCAATCCTTGCAAGTAACACGTGACTTGATTTCAATTGACATCTCCAAAGTAACATCCACATCAAATAAAAAAAAAAGGATTTGTATAAAAATGGATGTTTGCATCAGATGAAAATTTGGGATTTTTGAAACAGTTTGGTGCTTATTTCCTGCAAATCTTTCAGCAGTTGTTATCATCCGAGATGGATTCTATGTTGGGAGAATGATAACTTTCTGCAAAGCATTACCTGAATCTGTAAAGGTCTCGGAGAGATACAAACAATTGGAAAATTTTTCCTGAAATTTTAACCAAATCAAGCTCTTAGCACCGAATGCAAAATGGCGATGCACGAGAAAATATTTCTTTTTTAAATTTGCTCTTCAATGTTGGTGGTTTTGTATATACAAAACAAAAAATCTCTTGTTGTCATAGCTCATTACATTTTTATCACGTCACATTTGGTGTATACCTCAGTAGCAGCAACACCTTCATCCCATACCAATGGCGAACTGTCCTCCAGAACTGCAAACAAATTAGGGTGCCAGCTCTGTCTCCAACCCCAGTTACAATCTCCATAAAACATTGCCTATGCAAATTTGCCTCAAATATCAATCCCTCCAAATCTGAGAACATTGTAATTTCAGTGAAAATACTAATTTCAAGGACCATAGAACATATTTTATATGAGGAAAATTTATGTTTTAATTTACTATGTTTATTTATGTTATGTATTTATGGAAATTTATGTATAAAATTTAAAATCAATTTATGCTGTATTACACAATGAAAAGGCATTTAGCCAGTGAAACCAATGAAAAATAGCCAAGGATAAGACAGGAACAGCAAAACAAAGCAATACAGGTAAAGTTGTTTCCAAGCTGGACTTACCTATAAAAAAGTCAAAAAAGGCAAGGTGCTACTTAAAAAGCTTCAAAATGTGCAAAGAAAGAGTTGGACAAGAAACTGCTGCTGCTAAGAAGATCAAATGAAACCGTGCTAATGCCAGGAAAAGTGTGGCAATTGAGGAGAAATAAAGATTTGCATGTAACCAGAGACTGACACCATGCATTGTGCAGGTGTTTACAAGGGCATGCAGAAAATTTGAGGAATTGTTCCTCAAACCAACGAAAGCAAAAAAGAAAAGGAAATTTCTTCAAAAAATCCACCCATTCTGGTAAAAACCAATGGCGAGATAATTGGGGGCCGCAAATCAAAATCATCTAAGACAAAATATGAAATTTGTAATTGGGGAAATTTGAATCGGCAGGCAGACAGCAAATATTGTGCGGTACCATCAAGCATAAACGAAACAAAAAGTAAGAGTACATTTTCTATAAAAATAAGAGTAAATTTTCTATAAAAATCCACTTCTTCCTGGTGGGTTTCCCAACGAAAAAGACTCGGTAGCCATTATGGGGTCCACAAAAATCATCTAACAAGAGAAATCTGAAGATGTGGCATAGCATCATGAAACCTGCAGTTGTTGGCAAAGAGTGCCTAATTCACAATGACAACAATTTTCATTTATATTCCATAAGGCATTGATGATATCCATAAGGCATTGCAGCAGTTCAAAAAGCTAACAAGGACGATTCGTTACCATTTTCACTTTGAACGAGGAACCTCTCACTTTCACGATCACGGGTAATAGCAAAGATAAAAAAGTGGCACAGGCTCAGCCCTGTAAAATTTCTTTTTTGTTCGATTCAGCAATGCAGATCACTTCTGCAAATCTCAATGAATTCGGATGATTTGATTTGCAGATCCACAACCAACCCATGGTGGGCTTTTGGTGCACATAAATAACACCGTTATTTGCGGGGTTCAGAATTTTTTTTATTTTCATTTATTGCATGAGGAGCAAAACCCAAATTTCCTGCACGCCTTTCGAAAGCACCCTTCCCTTTCAGCACATGGAAGAATGACACAGAACTGGACAAAAATGAAGATAAGAGTTTGTAAATGCAAATGGAACACCGAATGAACGGTTCGTAAAAAATAAAATCTCAAAAAAGCTGCATCATTGTTTCAGGATAAATCGAGAGAAAAAATGTCATAAAAATGGTGGAAATAGAGGTATTCACATATCATCATTTTCGGTGATAAATTCCAAGAAACTGTAATCCTGGACTTGACTGTGAATGCTGCATGATGGAAGTCACGAAGTCAATGAAGGAAAAAATTGAGTTACAAATCTGACACCTTCTCAGTGTCTCAGTGCACTGTGTGGTTCCTGATGTGACCCTGAGTAAGAAAGATCATGTGTACTCTCTGCATTCCCAGCAGTTATTGCCTCAATGCATTTTCATGTGCCCTCACAAAATGTTTGCCCAGCCCAGAAGCAAAATCGATTTTTCATTTGGAACTAAACTGACACCGCAGCAGTTGCACACCACTCTGGGTCGTTCCGTGTGCAAACACATATTTTCAGGTAACGCGAGCTGTCCAGTTGCTGGGTGCCAAAGCCAACTCTTGCTTTTTTAAACCAGGGCAACACTAAGAAGCATGTTGACAACTTTTGTCATGCACAAGATGGGCGATAATATCACATAACATGGTTCTTTCAAGCATATCAGAGAGTGCATTAAAAAAGAGAAGGGAAGTTCACTTTCCTGAAATTCATCTTGCACTATTGCCTAAAATTATCAAAATCTAAGTATCCAAATTTAGAAAAAATTCCACAGACATTTAACTTACCTTCTGTTCGGAATCTGCCACTTGAGGGTGGCTCTGAAGGTGAGATGGTGTTGAGGTTGAGATCAACCTCAGTTGTTGTTCAACTTGCAAAACCTCTTGTTTTCAATTTCAAGATTTCCTAAAAAAAATGACAAAATATTTTAAAACCGCAAAAAAATTTTCACACCACCAAAGACAGAAATGAAAAACATGAAATCTTTCCAATGGAAACGTTTTCATCCAGGTAAATTTAAATGCAAGACAACATTTCTGATCCAAACAATAAAAGAAAAACAATGAGGGATATTTTCAAAATGAGTCCAAGCTGCAAACAGAGGTTATGTTAAGTTTAGGTTATGTTAAGCTGGAAAAAATCAGATGCCATGTCCTTCACAACCTTTCAATCAGTGGTGCATCGGACCACCCCTTGATGCAGTCAGTTTATGGATCCAGTAAGGAAGGTTCTTCCCATCAAACTGGATTACGAGCTGCATTTTTGGAAAAAAATAAAACTGCCAAGTCTAAGTAAGTTTTGATTGATAAGATATCTTCGTGTTACTGAATTAAAAATAAAAATCTAATAGTAGAATTTGAGAAAATTTAGAATGGGGCCTCTTTTTCACTGATTTTGTTCAACTTTCCCTTTAAAGCAGAAGTTTAAAACAGAAAGTGTTCGATTTTCTTCATTTTCTTATCCTTTTAGTTTTATGCAAATTCCACACTGCATAATCTTCAAGTCACTGCACATTGTGTTTCCTTTTGAAAACGAGCTTATAAACAGATTTTCATGCCGCATTGTGGAATTTGAACTTCAACGACTTCATTAAAATTCAACACATGTGAGATGTTAATTTTCCCCAAGAGGCACTTTTTTGTTTCTTTCAGCTCTAAAGGAAACCTTCACTGAAAAACTGGGGGTTTCCTTTTTATCCATTGGCCCACCACTCGGGTTGACAATATTTTATTAGTTCCAATCATCCCAAGGGGTGGTCCAACAGACCACGAGAGCAGAACACGCACAAAAGCCAGCGAAATGTGATACACTGGATGTCATGTTTATGATGGGAGGATGGTCGACACCAAAGCACCGCGCAACTTTAACGTCCTTGGAAATTTATGGTGTGGTCTGACGGACTACCACTTGGAACACTCCAGTAATTTTTGGAACCCATGTCATGACTTGGAGTGGTCCAAAAATGGACCATGTAACGATATTTCCCAAATTCGCCTGAGAATTTTTTGGACTTCAAGGACATGTTGCACCCCTCCATGGCAATCGTCGATTGCCAGCATTGCCAGGGCCCAGGGAAAAAGTGAGAAAATAAAAACGAGTGGATCGGATCTGCTGGATTTGGGATGATAAAGGTTAACTGCAACTGCTCACTGATTCTTGCAAACCATGATATTTAATCTGTCTACAGCCATTTTAAACCTTTCTAAATCTATCAGCATTTTACCAAATTCTTCAACCTGCTTTCGTGATGCACAAATTTCCATGCATGAGGGTCTTTATCTACATTGCTTTTTCCACTATTTGAAAATGCGTAGTTCAGTGCACTTTTGTAAAAAGAACAACCACTGCAATTTTAAGCCATGCACAGCCATGACAAAGAAATTGAGCCATTTATGTGCTGTATGCAAGCACAGCCGAGTGCGTTCTGATGCAACGTGACCTTTATCCGAGACAATCGTTCAAGCAATTCTTGGATAGTTGGCTGTTTGGACAACTTGGCTTCTTCTAAGGGGCGAAATCCTAACAATGACTTTATTCATGCATAGCAAGGGCTTTTTAAAAAAAACATGTAGAGAAGAGAAAAGTCTTGTTCTGAAGCCTTTTGTCATCTGGAAAGGTGCTGTCGTGAATGAGCTCCTTGCCAGCACACGCAACGCAAACAAAATGCAGTCGTGAAATTTCCATTCACGGTTTCCCACATAGCACAAAAAGGGCTCAATTTCTTAGTTACTGCTTGTACTATGGAATTTGCACTCAGAAGCACCAGAGAAAAGGACAGTTCCAGAGATTTTCAATTGGAATCCCAATCGATCGCTAATTATTTTTTCATCTTTCACCCTAATTAACATCCCAACGGCAACAAAGGAATGCAAAATTGTCCTGATCAACTCTGAACAATCAAGGACATTCTTATACCCTGTTTACATCTGTTTTTTAATTATCATTAAAAAGTTAATGATCATCAAAATCGCAAGTGTAAACGCTTTTTTCTAATTTTTTCGTTTAATGACGTTCCGGAACATAATTTATTTTTCAGTTTTTATTGTTAATTTTAGATGTGAACGCCCAAAATTAGTGATCATTAAGGGAACGTCATCAGGAAGATAATTTATTTTAATTATGTTCCGAACATTTAATTTAATTTGCAGGGGTTTTAATCCCGGCGCAAATCAGCAGTCAGATAACATAAAAACAAAAGCACAATATGTCACAAACATTAAATGCAACAGCCATTGCTGGCATATGTCAGAGGAATAAAGGAAACAAAACTTTAAGACATGTTTATGGTGATGTCAGACAACCATCGTTCAACATTGTGTTTGAACATTTCGATATTGATATCTCCCCTGGTTCCAAACACTCGGGGATGCAGAGAGTTCCAATCCCTAACCGTTCTGTGCACAAATGAATATTTTCCCACATCTTTGTGAAAGGCACCTGACCAAAGCTTAAAATCATGATCATTTCTGTTTTGGTAATTTGGCAGAAGCAAAAAGTCCTTTATTTCTGACCAGCCACCCACGTTATTTAATCCCAAAAATAAACCAGCAAGTCGGGAGATCATTCTACGTGAAGCTAATGAAGTCCATCCAAGGTCTTGCAACATTGACGTAACACTGTCAAAAGGAGCATATCTACCAGTCACAAAACGTGCCGCTCTTCTTTGAATTCTCTCCAAATTTTCAATCTGTATAATTCGATAGGGGTCCCACACAGTTGAAGCATACTCAAGAAGGGAACGAACCAAAGTAAAATAAACTTTTTCCTTGACACCTATTCCAGCATTATAAAAGGTGCGCCTAATGAAGAACAGAGCAGAATTAGCCTTTCGAACAATCTGATTTAAATGAGCATCCCACGACAAAGTCTTGGATAGGGTGTCCCAGGTACTTAACATGATCAGCAATCGGTAACTCAAAGTTTCCAAAATAATATTTCCTGGGAATGGGCTTTAATTTAGTGGTAAAGCAGACAACAGTACATTTTTCAATGTTTAGCCTCATTCCCCATTTCTTACACCAGTCCAAAATTTTTTTAAGATCATTTTGTAATATAAGAGAATCAGCTGGAGTGTGAATTTCCTGCGAAATGACACAGTCACCCGCAAACAAATTCATGAGACAACTAACAGTAGAAGGAAGGTCATTTATAAAAATAGAAAACAAAGTAGGAGCCAGAACACTGCCCTGCGGGACTCCTGAGGTGACGGCCCTGGTTTGTGAGCAGGCCCCATTTATGCATACTTGCTGAGTGCGGAAGTTGAGAAAATCAGCAATCCAATTAAAGACTGGAAAGCAGAGGTTTACACTTCTTAGTTTTTCTAAGAGAGCTGCGTGAGGGACTATGTCAAAAGCTTTTTCAAAATCAAGAAAGATTGCGTCTAACTGGCCGGAAGAGTCGATCTCATTTGAAACACGCTGGGTGAAGTAAACAAGTTGTGTCTCACAAGAGAAACCGGCACGGAATCCATGCTGTGATGGATGAAGGAAACCAACGGATTCGAGTCTAGATTTCAGGTATTCAGATAAAATATGTTCCATGACTTTGCAACAGGGGCTAGTTAGGCTAATAGGCCTGTATGAATTAACGTTTTTGATATCACCTTTCTTTGGAATTGGTTTAACATATGCATTTTTCCATCTCGATGGCAACTGGCCAAGGATTAACGATTTTTTCATAATCACCGACTGACAAGAACCTTGAAAACACATCAGGATACAGCTTAATAAAGTTGAAAGAAAAGCCATCAGAAGTTATGCACCCAGAGCCAGGCATCTGACTTATCCACCTGGCAATTTTACACGGCTTAATTATATCATCTACTAAATTTTGGTCATTATTATCAATAATAGCAAGGGGGAAAATACTTGTTGAAGGTGAAAATACCTGCGCAAAGTGATCATTCAATAAATTTGCCTTGTCAATGTCTTGATGTCTTAAAGAGCCTACTTTATCTAACAGACCTGGAATTGACTTTTTCCTATCACCTTTAAGAGTAGAAACTAGACTCCAGAGCTTTTTAAAGTTGTTTTTCCTACCCTCTCTGCATATCCTATTTATATAGCTAAGATGAGCAGCATCTTTCACTTCATTTAGTTGCTGAAGAAGTTTGACATAGGCAATTTTCTCAACTGCAGATTTGTTTCTAAGTTTATATTTCCGTTTGCATTTACGCTCTAAATTTCGAATTTTCCTATTGTACCACTGAGGACGAGAGTTTTCCACCTTTTCAACTATGGGTACAGTTGCTTGATACTTAAATACCATGTTTGAAAATCGCTGCCATATTTGCTCCAGATCAAGCATATCAGCCTGTGATGTAAAATATCAAGTTCGGACTCCAGGAGAGGTTTTAAGACTTCTGCGTTAACATTTGAAAATTTCGGTGTGAGGAATGATTTACGAGTGGCTGGTTTGCTATCCAAAAGTAAGTCCACATAAACCATTTCATGATCACTTAATCCTTTTTCAACCGTTACTTCCCCTGCAATTTCTAAAGGTCTAACAAAGAAAAGATCCAGAATATTTGAAATCGAAACTGATATTCTAGTTGGTTCATTGACAATTTGATGGAAGAGAAATTCTTGAATAAAATCAACAGCCCTGCAAGAGGCGTTTGTGTCAGGGAAACCACTTGCAACGGTGAGATTTGACCAGTTGACGTGTGGGAGGTTAAAGTCACCCCCTATTAAGACTTTTTTTTGTGTATTTCGATGAAGATCTAAAACCTTCAGATTTTCCCTGAGAGCTGCAAAAGTGTCCAAAGTGCAGGATGGAGGGCGGTATGCTCCAATCACAAAAAGAGTAGTTTTTTTGACGAATTTTCGACATGCAATTTGCAACCAATCAATTCGTTTTTCTGATCAGAGAATAAGAATTCGGAATGGTAAATGGATCTTATGCCAATGGCCACACCTCCCCCATGAGAGTTTCAGTCCCTGCGATATATGGAGAAGCCACTTGGAAAAAGTTCACCATCGAATATATCATTTTCAGGATGAGTCTCCGTCAAGATAAAAACATCAGGCTGTACAACAGTAATAATGCTGTCCAATTTTTTTGTTTTCCCACGTATTCCTCTTATGTTGAGTTGCAGCACCCGTAATTTATTTCCAAGCATGAGAGGAGAAGCACATCCTATTGTTTGAGAATTAACTAAAAGCGTTGCACGATGGGTCATCCCTGGCACCCCCGTCTGCTTACCAAGGCCAAAAAACTATCAAAATGAGAGCGAAGACAGTTTGACACAGCAAAAGATCCAGATTCTGAGTAATGCAGTCCATCATCAGACATGGAAAAACGTTGAACAGTTGTTAAATTGAGAAATTTGACTCCATGAAGGTGACACCAATCAAACATCAAAAAAATCGTTTCACCCGATTTTTTCTTTGAGATTTCCCGAATAAATAACATTATTTATTTTTAATGACGTTCAAAACGTTTCGTGGTTTTGCGGTCGCTTGAGCACTTTTGAACATACAGAAGCGCAAATTCGACAAATCATGCTGCTGAAATGTTGCTGGCCATTCAAGGACACCATATTCCAGAAAAGAAATAGACGGAATGGCTTCGAGTACCCACCAAAAATGAAAAACTTTTTAATGGAATCTGAAAATTTTTTGGAGTCGCTGCGAATCGAACCCGGGTCCTCTTGGTCTGCAGTCGAACGCTCTACCACTGAGCTATACCCCCAAACTGGAAATTATGTTCTAAAAGAAAGCTCATATTTCACTGCTGCTGTTTCGCAACGAAATTTTCAAAGGGAACAGCAAGCGCAATCCGCAGTCTTTTTTAATGATGTTTGGCGAAAATGCAAATGTAAACGGGCCAAAATAGTCTTTTTTAATGATGTTTGGCGAAAATGCAAATGTAAACGGGCCAAAATAAATTATCATTAATCGACCGTTTCGATTAATGAGCTTCCTTTTAATGGTCATTAAAAATTCAGATGTAAACACGGTATTACCTGCTGATGTTTTTCAACTTGAGAAATGCACAACTCCAAATCTCGCTTTTCCTTGTCTAGAACATCTTGCAGAGAATTCAACTGTTGGTTGTACTTTCCAGCATTACCGAGAACTTCAGACGAAGTGTCTTGACCAATTGAGTCGAAATGGACCTAAAAGTTTGTAAAAATAGTGAGAAAATTACCAGTTATGCTTATGCAGAAGAAATGCAGCAAGAATTATCCAGTATGAGTGATGTTGGAAGGCCAGTAGAGGTGCCACTAACAGCTTTACATCCATGCAGAGTGAAACAATAGCAGTTCCAGGCAGCCATAATCCCAATCAACACTGATAAAATGCCAACCGTGGCCATCAATAATTTATGCTGTGACATAAATTGTGTCCCTGCCCCACTGTTGCAGAAAAACTATGGTCGGGTAATCATTTACCCATGCCGCAGCAATAATTATATCTCAATGAAATGTCTCCACGGACAGGAAGTGTCTCAGCACAAGTTTAACCCTGTCCTTTTTAAGTTCCTAAAGTTTTTTGCTGGAATGCTGGCACATTTTATTTACGGAGATATGACTGTTTTCAACTTCTCGCTGTCTTTCTGACACCACTTTTTTAGTTTGCATGACTTGCATAATTAATGTGCCAAACACAACTTTATTGACATTTTTCCAGGTACAATATCCACATCAGCCCTATCAGGCACACTTGGAACAAAAAAAATGTTCACCTCAATACCTTAAAATGGCGAAATAATTCTGGTTCAGAAGAAATTGAGATCACCAATCAACAAGAGGTTTTCGGGGGCTTCCCAGAATTGCAATCCAAAAAATAAAATTTTTCGGGGGCTTCCCAGAATTGCAATCCAAAAAATAAAATATCACTTCTTTTTTTTTTTGGTTTTTTCATCCATGATCATAATTCCCGAATCTCCTGACTCGAAAATCTTTCAGTTGAAAATTTCTTGATTTTTTTTCGAAAATCTCTTAATTGAAGATTTCTAAAATTCTGTGAGGGGCTAAATCAGAGTTGGTTGAATTGTAAAACCACGATTAGGGGGCTAAAATAAATTTTTGTGGGGAAGAAACTAAAATATCTCTGTGAGCATTTTCCTTCTCATGAAAGGTATCTGCCCTGTGCTCTGCCTTCTGTAAAGCACTGGTCAAAAGTCTAAATGAGCCTATGAAAATGTGACATGGATCAGGATGAGGGAAGTCTAATTTTTTTTTAATTTTTCTCTGAATGTTGTTTCCAACCTTTGGCTAATTGAACAGCATTCAAACTTCAAAGATAAGGTTATGTCTTGATGCTTTGTGCTTTGTGGAATGGCCAATTTTTAGTCACATAACCAAAAACCATGCCAAGACTGAGGAGCAGAATTTTGATTTTCACCCAAGTTTCAGAATAAACAATTCTTTCACGATGTCATCTGCTGGTATTTTACAGTAAAATAAGTTACAAAAATGAGAAAAAATGAAGAAGGTGCTGCTGCATGCCTTTCAAAATATGGCTGCCAAATGTTGGCTGATCTCAAAGCCTTTTACACTGATATACTACTCCAGAAGAAGCCAAGAATATAGAACTTTCCAACTCACCTGCAGTTTCTTGACTGAAAGATCAAGTTTTTCTGCATGGATAATGACATCTGCTGACATCTTCTCTTTGAGTGCCAACTGATCTCTAAGTGGCCTCTTCTTATTCTGAGGAGAAGCCAAGCTGGGAATGGCCTTTTCCAAAAACGATTGTACCTCCTTCATTTTCTTGTCACACTGCTCCCATTCTTCAATGGCCTCGTTGAGTGATGCAGCCTAGACATAACAGAATTAAACAGTGATTCAACGTTTTTGCTCTTTTTTGCTACTCAGGAGTTGTGGCTGTGTTGCCACAGAAGTGCAGATTCACATGCAGTGGAAAACTTTAACTTCCAAGTGGCCAGGTAAATTTTTGTCATTTTCTCCAAGTGTATTCAACAGTGGCAAAGATGAACCAAGGAAAAAGGCCATGCAAAGACGAATCAGGAAGCGGAACTGTTCAAACTTTATAATCATGAAATTGTTGAAGATCTAACTTTAGAAGGTGATCCTTTTTCAAATCATTGCCAATTAACGAAAAAGAGAAAACAGATGGAGGTAGGCATGATCGCAGAAACAGAACATCAGAGCCGGACAAACTGAAAGAAGTGCTATGCATCTTTATGATCACAATGGTAACATCAAGAGACACAATAGCATAACCATCCATCATTGGAGGCTTCAACAAATGAAGCTCCTTCCACGGAAAGGGACAGCATGCAAATCATTTAACACCGAATACAATCATTGTGTGCTGAAACATGCTCCAAGGCCTGTGTCAACGAAATAAAAAAAAAAAATCACGATGCTTGCAATACCAAACCTTTTCAAACAGTGCAGCTTCAATAGCTTTCACAGGTTCAACGTCTGCCATCTTTTCAAACAACTGACTGACATTCGACACTTGAATAATCTTCTCAAGTTCACTCTGCATCTCTGAAACCTTCTTATCGATGGCTTTTGAACTTTTAGCAGACGTCTAAAATTTGGATTTAAATCAGTTAAAACACCAAATTATTGAGCTCACTTTTGTTTTTTACATTTTAAAGCAAAAAACATCTTTATGTAAAAAGTTAAATCAAATAGCAGAGTTCTGAATCCTGCAATATAATAAAAATATTTGTGATTGCAATTCGTTTTCAGGCGAATATTGTGTCCTATGGAACAAACAGGGTGAAACTATCCAAATTCAAAATAAAATAGACGAAAATTGCTGAACATCATGTGCTTGCGATAATGATGAACCCAGAAAGCTCAGTGTTTTTGCTTTTTTCCAACAGATGCAGATTTTGGATGGTTTGTTCAGAAATATATTTTATCCAATTGAGAAATGCTGCTTTTACCACACTTCTTTTCAAACTGGCAACGAACTGCAGCGCAACAAACATGACCAGTGTTTTGTTTAGTGCATATTTTTCAGATAAAGATGTTTCATAAAAGCATCATAGCAATGAAATTTTCAAACCTGTATCTCGCTGAAACGCTGCCTCATTTGAGATAAGTTGTCAAAAACAAAATTCTGGGCCAACTGTTTTTCCTTTTCTGTAATCCAGGTCATGACAGCCTCATGCAATTTCATGAAGTTAAGCCAGCTATCCAGCGCATCATTTACCTAAAAAGGAAAACGTTGATAAATCAATGCATAGAATGAGATTTGCTATGATTTAGAAGCCCATGGTACATTCAATAAACCCTAAAAAACAAATGGTTCAATGGACAATCTCATGTTTTGTACTTTTTGGCATTAAGCTTTTTGTGGTGATGATCTAGCCATATCCGTCGAGGATCCCCGAACTGGTATATAAGGGGTGATCATTGAAGGGGTTAAGAAGATCATGATTTGACTTGCGTTGGGCCAATGCTGGCACTTTTGCTTGCTAAACGTTCCTTCAATCTGTGAACATGTATTCACTTTAGCCAAGGCAGGTTTTGCAGTCATCAAGAACCCTTTTCACCCCAATAAGTGTTTAATGGAACTAGTATTTTTCTCGGAATGATTTGTGGCCCTTCGGACCACTTGCTTGGTCTTCTTGGAACACTTGTTTGGTCTTCACATATTCCCAATCTTGAACAATGATTCTCAATCTAACAATAATTTTATTCAATTACGTAAATTATGCAGGGACTGAACAAATGTCATTTTATCTGTTCTTGTGCCGCTCGCCAGGAAAGGAAGAATGATAGAATGAGCAGCAAAGAAAGTTTTGTCATATCATCATGATGTTACTTCATTACCAATCACCAGATTAGAGAAAAACTATCATCAAAGAAAGGGTTGCAGTTCGGAATACCTGCCGACATCTGAAAAAAGCTGAACTGGACGAGTTTTCACACACGCTCAATAAGCCAAAATAGGATAGGAAGATGAGGACGATGTAGGTAGGGTAGGATAGGCAAGGAAAGGTGTGTAAATAGGTTAGGTTGGGTTAGGTTAGGTTTAGTTAGCTTTAAGTATATCAGAGACCAATGGTGATAACTCGTTCAGTTCAATGTCGGCAGGTATTACGAACTGTTACCAAAGAAAGTTACTTTGCTTCAGGAGCAGAAGAGGAAGAATTAGATTTACCGTAAGTTGAACAAAAATCATGTCTTTTCTCTCCACCTAATAGGATAACAGGATAAAAGCTCCTTTTGTTCCGTTAAATATTAAGCAGACTTACGGAATGCCTTCGTTTCTCCAAAGCCGATTTAATTTCAGCATGGCGTCCATTAACATCATTGACGGTCTTCTTGATCGAATCTATCTCTGGACTGTCCTTACTGTGTTGGCAAATATCTCCCCCATTTCGGCCTATTCTTTCGATTTTGTCTGCAGCTGCAGCCAATTCACAATGAGTTTGCTGTTGAAGACAAATTATGGCACAATAAAAAAAATCTATGGTTGGTAAGAAAAAACCCCACAGTCATATAAAATGCAAATGTAGGTTAAACACCACACTGCTACAGTTTGAATGGAACAATTTTTGCATTTGCCAATAGTCTGATGGAGGCTGACTAGTGACAATCGTTGGCAAACTCAAGTCAACTTTTTGTTTTGTGGACGAAACAGAAAATTGCGATCCTACTGACGTTTTTCGGCAGCATCTTAATCTGTTTCTTCAGTCATGCTGGTGTATGGAATTAGAATAGAGATTGAAGTAAAATCTGTAAAAGTGAAACCTGTAAATTTCTGAATGAGATGGGGGAAGTATGTCTGGTGAAAAGTCTATATTAATTTGATACAATGAAGGTGTAGTGGCCTTGACACAAACTGATATTCAGTAATGCAATGATCTGCAGTTAATAAAGGAAGTTCATGGATAAGTCACCTGACGTGCACTTCACTGAAGGACTTTTTCCATTTTGGGCATCGAAAAAACTAAAAACTAAATGACCATCGATATCCAACTCACTATAACCAAAAATTAACATTGAAATTTCACTATATCAATCAATTACCAAAACCTTTATTTATTTTCTTACCTGAAGCAGATTCTTGAGCAAGTGAGGATCTGCATCAGATTTCTGTATTTGATCCTCGGCCTGTTGGAACCATCTTACAACATCATCAACGTCATTAACAAACTGATGCCTTGTACTCTTGGATCGTTTGGCCTCATTTTCACGATCCATAAGGGCACTTTCAGCTGACTCAAGTATCAATTCCAATGCAGTCAGCTTGATTAAAAAAAATCAATTGAATATTTTTTTTCTCGTGCGACAGTCTTCAGGAGTGACAGGTAGTTCAATTGTTGGGGAAGGCAACCAAAACTCCGGACAAAGCAACTGCCGAACACTTCCTACGATATGTAGAACCCACCATCACACAGCACCTGCCTAGTTTCCAGGAATTTGTCATCCAATCACAGGAAATAGATAACAGACACGGTTGCGAATATCTTCTGTGACATTGTTTCCCAGTTGCGACATTGTTTCTCACAGATAATTCACGACAAGATGCTCTTGTGAGCAGTGCAGCTGTGCACACGGGGACGCCTTCAGCCATGGGCCTACCGCCCGGGCAGTGGGTTGCCGCACAATAGCTAAATTTAGAGGACAGATTCTCAAACGTACACTCTACAGAAAATGTTCATTGTCAAAAAATGCTCTGATCCCCCGTTTCCACGCAGTAGCCGCACAAAACTGGTAAAAAGAGTCTCTTTTTCGAGGGTTCCGACGGTTACTACGATAACACAAGAATGTTTAGGGAAAATTCGATAACAAAGCTGAAAGATGTCTGGATTTCAGAGTTGCAAAAAGAGATAACGAGAGATGCAAGAAAAATCTGAGTGATATGCCACAATGTGGACAAGAGGATGTGATATGGGAATGCGATCATGAACAATTCATCAAATAATCAAACTTTCATATCTACTGCTTCCAAGAGAGAAAGAATCGAGACTCACTCAAAGGCACCATAGCCCAAATAATACCAAATCTAAAAGGTCTCAACTCCAGAAATGAAAATTTTAATGAAATAGAAAGGGATGTAGCATCGAAGACTCCAAAGTCATTACCGTACCTGTTTGCTCAGATCACTTGGAACAGGAAGTTGCACTTTTGAGTAACTGTCTCTCACTCGACTATTGAAGGCTTTAACTGACTGACCAACGTCGGTAAGGTTGGTTTTAATGTCCTGCAACAAATTTAATCACACAAAAAATTAAATTGCCAAAAAAGTTCGATCCATGATCAGCAACACAAGAACACAATACAGGATACATCAAAATGAGAACCCAACATCAAATTCACAGAGGGATGAGCTTTCTCCCTTATTGCTGTGCAGCATCATTCTGAACATTGGTTTTCCACTTCATTGCAAATTCTGATCCAGTTCATTTGCCTAGAAAGAACGAAAGGTCTACACTTGCAGTGGTACCGGAACAGAAAGTTTTAGGGGTGGAAATGTGACATACAGACACAGCCCCTTGGATTATTATTATTATTATTATTATTATTATAAAATTTTCAAGGTGAAACTCGGGACAAGCCCGGAACTGAGGACCGCACGGGCCGAAGCCGAGTAACGATCCTGCGCAATGGGGTGTCACGCAGCTGGAGGGGATTGCACTGTTCGGACTGATAGCTTGCACTGCGCGGACAAACTCAAAACACATCTTTCGTCACGAAGCTTTGTAAAGGCCGGTGCAACTCTTATACGTTACATAACCGAGGACATGTTGCTGCAGCGGAACGTGCACACCAGTTTGGGAGTTTGTTACCGGGATATACAGCCAATGTGATGGTGAGTCGGGTGCTGGGGTACACAAAAGATACCCAGCGTGGCTAAATGGTGATTGATAACTTGATGTGGCAAGCAATCGCATAGTGAGTGATTGCATGGTTACCCAGTGGAGATGCCTGTGCATCCGGTCCATCGCCCCCAGAAGGACTTAGCAGCCCTGTCTGCCGCATCCTTGAGGGAGCGACAGAGTGAGTGCACCCGGAAAGTCAGTGGACCATAGAACACAGCAGAGGGGGTGGGCGCATGGGTTGATATGGCCTTTTGTGCCAGTTTTTCTCCGGGGTGGGCTGCATTGCATGGCTGTTAGTGCCGTGCTTTCTCCGTTCTGTGAACAGATGTATGGGATTAGTATCCTCACGAGTTTTACAGCCTGATGCTGGTGGCAGGGACTGACGGGGGGTTGGGTGAAGCACGATCCACTACCAGCCGTTACCCTGGGCAACTTGGTCAGGGCTGTTGCACACACATCCTCATCCACGCTCTTGCCTTACTTCCCCTTTCCGGCACATTACGACGGGGGAATGGGTCGCCTTGCGTCAGTCGCGCGGCGAAGCGCTGTCCGGCATATTGCTCAGTTGACAAGCGCAGGGAGTCACGGAAGCACCAGCGGCGTTCGCCAGCAGTACGCTCACTCCCTCTTCCCAGCTGCGTGAAAGCAGGGTTGCACTGACCACGCAGTGGGGGGCCGCCATCGTGGGCCGCCGACTCCGGACTGGTTACCGGCTTAGATCTGGGCATGGATCCCGGACCCGTTCCCAGACCTCAACTTTATCAACCCCGCGTAAGGCACCGGATTGGATCTGATCCCAAGTCTCTCACCTAGGACCTCAAGAGCACTTCAAAAATCAAATGAGCGCATGTCAAAATGTATGCGCTCCTGACCCTCATGATGTTATGGGTCAAGGTCTGGGGTAGCTAGT
>JASGXE010000647.1:0-62680 GCA_030068105.1 Sinentomon sp. SZTP_YWyxl
ATATTTTGCCACGGTTTGCAAAATAAACCAAGCGTTTTGAATGCATCCTTCCCAAAAAAAAGCTGTTATACATTTGTTATTGTCTTATTCACTTGTTGTTTTGATTTTGATACACTTGTTTCACTGAACATGTTGATCTTCGGCAGTTTCTTGTCAAAAGAATTATTTTCTATTTTGTATTGCATCCTTAATTATGACAATGCTTACCAGCTGCATACCTATTGTTAATTTGCGCCGGGCTGTGCCCTTGCAAGTTATTGAAATTAAATTAAATTAAATAGATTCTCGTCTCTTTGTTATTTTTTTTTTAATTAACAACACAATTATTGCACTGCAAGGTCAACAATGGCTTCTGGCTTGGTTCCTTGAGAAAAACTAAGAATGCATCTTGGGGATGAAAATATCACATTTACAGCAGCAGACAGAAACAGATGTGATGTGCCTCTTTGTACTTATCATGGGTATGAGAAAGAATCACTCTGCTGAAAGCAATTTACACTTTGCTGCTTGTGATGCAAGAAAGGGTTCTGCATGACAGTGTAAAGGGTCGTGGGAGTTTCAGGTAGCAGAAGAAGAGAACAATGAAATGTGACCCACATCACAGAATCTAGGAGTCAGTTGGAAAATCAGTTTTTCGAATGGTAATCTGATGGCAGTTGTGAAAACTTGGTTATCGTAGTTTGTCAGATGAAACAAAACAAAACAGCAGAAACAGGAACAATATTCCTCTCTTGGCTCCACAGTTGGATATGGAAGACACGGAACCAAAGAATGAGTTCGGAGCAGTTTGCCTCTACCGGGTGGACCAGAAGAGCCAACTTGACGATCTGGGGTGGTGATTAGGGCCCATTGAATTTCGTTTTTATTGTTTTATTTGTTTTTGGTAAATTTCGATTTGGAGGTTTAAAAATTCTTTTTTTTTTCTCGTAAATTTCGTTTTGGAGGTTTAAAAATTCTTTTATTAAATTGTTGAAATAAAAGTTAATTTCTTGCTTGTTTTTGGCCCTTTAAAGACCAGAGATCCAATGTGAGGGGTTTAATTCGCTTTGGTGAGTTTGTGTCCGATGCAAAACCACCAGATCTTTCAATAGAGGTAGACATTCTAAATGTAAATGGGAGAAGCAGCAAACTTACATTGTTAATTGCAATAAAAAAATGGGCAACTATTCGTTGGTGACACTCATTCATAGGGAGTAGGTACCCATATGTTTTAGGAAAGGTTGGATCAGTTAGGTCAGGTTAGGTTAAGGTGAGTTTCAGACCAATCTAACGAAACCAAAAGCAATCTAAGCCAACATTGTATGTGTTCCACGAATGGGTGTCACCAAAGAAATGCCAAAAATTATTAGCTTAAACAGGTTTATGCTGCGTATACTGGCGGCAGAATTAATGTACTCATACATGTAAAAAACTGCGACTATTCAGCTTTTAGCAAAAACTCCATGCTGTAGAAATTAAAGATCCTCTTTTATGACCGAGGTCAAAATCTGACATCTTCAGAAAGCTCTCTTGAAATCTGGCGCTTTCATTTCTATAACATGCATAAGATTAAAAAGAAAGAAAAGTTAAAGTTTCGGAGGCAACAGTTAAATGGGAAAAACATTTATGTATGGGTACATTAATTCCGCCCCTACTATACCTGGCCCAGTTTCATAATTTTGTTTGCGTTGCATGGCATTGAAGCGTCGCCAGGCTAAAAAATTAAATTTCTTCTGTTGGCTGCTTTTTTCTTCGCTTTTAATTCATGACAAGCTAAATAAAATCTATCCCACATCGGCCATATCGACTCTTGCTTAGGGATGGGATGGATAGCAGGTGGAATAAGAAGGGAAGTGATTTGAAGATTTTGACGTGTTTGCTTTTCATATTCGTCAAACAATTATTGTGCAACTGTAATGCTGTCATGTGCAGCTGTGAGACTTATGACATAGAAAAAAGGAATTTTGATGGAAAAAGGCAAAATTCATGGAATTTCATTCTTTTCATTCTAAAATGTGAATATCGTGCTAATGCCTCAATTTCAAAAAAGTTTGTCGTGGAAAATCTTGGGAGTTGTCTGACGTCCCAAAGGCATGATCAGTGAAAAACTGTTGAAAAAAAGTGAAAAATCAAATTCAATTTTTTCCGAGCTTGTTCTCTTTTTGCGAAATTTCGTGGGCTCTTGTGTGTTGCAAGAAAGAAATGTTGATATTCGTTTTAAAGCAAGCAGGTGCAACTAACCTGTGTTGCCACAAATGCCACACTTTCTCTTTGCAGCTGGACCATCAGAGTTGCCAACACTACGAGACTGCTTCTTCCCTGCAGATGCCCCTTGTCCACTGCCTCGATTAGATGAAGGTCCAAAGGGCTGCACATATCCACCTCCACTGGTTGACGAGGTGATTTCCGATTCAGAGGGATCACTCCACTTAAAAAAATTACAACGCTCATTGCCACTCTTCGGACAAGAATAGAACAGCCGTCCTTGAGTTGGTCCCTCCTTGCGAACTGTGAACAGCTTTGCAGGCTGCCTACAGTTGCACTGGGTATTGTTCGTGGAGGGAGGAGTGCTCTGGTTGCCACCGAGGCGACCAAACTGACTGTTGGCACCACTCGGTTGTCGAGGTCTGTTGGTTGTGGCAGGTGGTGCAGGGGCCATGTGTTCCTGGTCTCCATCGTCAGCCCACATGAAAAAATCACAGCCTTGACCTTGTGGTTGGCGGCACTTGTAAAACAGTCGTCCCGTGTTGGCACCAATCTTCCTGACTGTCAATAACACTGCATCATTATTACAATTACAGACAACTTGATTATCTCTGTCTTGATCGCTATTTGTCGCTTGACTGCCACCTGCCCTGTTGTTTGGTATGTTGGTCTGCGGCATAGCACTCGAACGTGATGGAAAATTGGCATTTGAAATACCATTTCGCTGATCCCAAAGTGAGTTATCTGAAAAACAATAAATGCACATAAACGAATGGTGAAAATGGAAAAAAAAAGATCGTAACAAAAAAAAAACTCAATAAAATATCACCCACTTGGAAAATCTGCCACCTTTACCTCGGTGCTTTTGTGCTTCCACGACGTCGATGAATTGTCTGTGTGGCAATGCGTCGATGAATTGTTTGTATTCATTATTGTGAGGTATTTCTGTTTGCAGAAGCATCTTGCATTTTTTTCGTTTCTCTTTCTGGATGTGTTCCCCTTGCCAGCATGGGAATGAATTTGTTCAGTGACAAAATGTGCTCCTACCCCCTGCCAATTTCAGACACATACCCCACAAAGTCCCCAAAATGGGCCCTTTTTGGGTGCCTTAAGGTATGGGTCCAAAGAGAAATGATTCTGTGACAAAATTCGCTCAAGCCTCCAATTTGGAGATGTGGCTCTCGGAAAAGACTCCGAATGAGCCTTTCATGGGTGCCTGTGGGGGTTTAGTTTGTGTCCATCAACTCCATTTTTGGAAATGTTCCCAAAGGTACACAAAAGAGAAAATCCATGACAAAATTTGCTCCTGTCCTCCAATTTAGAGATTGGCCCTCGAAAAAACCACAAATGAGCATGTAGGTGAAGAACTAATTGTTGCATAGTGAGAGCGTGTTCCCAAAGGTAGAATAAACAGAAAAGATTCGGAGAAAATTAGTTCCAACCATCCAATTCAAGATTGCCTCCCGAAAAAGATCCCAAAATGAGCCTTTTATGGATGCAAGTGTTGTTTGACGAAAGGGGGCCTACCCCAATCGATCAACCTTGCTGTTTGTTGCTGTTTATCAACCTTGCTGTTGTCAAACCGATTCTGGTGAAATTTTGAGGTCATCATTGCCCTCCTGAGAGGAATGTTCATGCAAATTTTTGACCCCACTTAAACTAGTTTCAAGCTAATCAGCAAATATGAAGGTCGGCAAATGAATTTTGCAAGTTGGACCCAAAAATAGAAAAGGACCGAACTACGTCGAGTGTACTTCCAAAAATCAAAAAATGTATTCTTTGCATTCTTCCAATCCAAAATATTTGGAAAACTGCGAGCTCATGAAGTGTGTTGATTTTATCCTCTGAATTTGCTGAATTTCAGTGTTTGGCCTGGAGAAATATCTTTCTTTGGCCACGTTCATTTGAATTTTTGTTACAGGTCAAAAGTGACACTGTTCACGGTCAGATGTGTTTTTTGGAAGTTTCAAGACCGACTTGGGAAGGTTTCAAGATCGACATTTTTCTCTTGCAGAGTATCCCCATTTTCTTTGCTTCATACGATGATGAACTCTCGTTGACAACCATGGTGTTCGGAATGTGGGTCATGTGGGCTCATTTTTGGTGGTGCTTTGAAAAACAACCTTGTGGTGTGTGCCAAATTGGTCTGGTCATGTGATTTTTATTTTGTTTTGGAAGGAAGCCAACTTGCATTGACATCCATGTCGAAAGATGAAATGAGTTGATGAGTAAAAAACCTTGTGGTGGTGCGAATCTTTATTCATTCAAACTCTGTAAAATGGCTCGCCACAGTTTGTCCAACAGCAAAATCAAGTTTCAACGAGTTTGTTAACTCACTTCCGATCATTTTGAACCACCAGATAAAAATAATTTCACATTTTCTTTGCACATGAACTTGTTTTCCCTTGTCCTCAACACTGTTTGGACAGTTTGCTTGAGCAGTTTCTTTGGCCCAAAGTTTCTAAGTCTCCTGTAATTATTATTCAAAATTACTAAAACCTTGCTATGCAATGCTATGCGCTATGCAATGCAACACAATGCTATGTAATGTTATGCTATGCTGTGCTATGCTACGTCAGTTCTCTTGTGCATCCACTTTCACAATGCAAAACATCAGCTCCCCTGCCATTATCACTCAAAATGTAAAGTTCGACGACAATTTCTATTCATGATTTTCAACATTTCATTCATGATTTTTAGCTACAATGTATTCATAGTGCTCCATCATGTGTCTGCTTTTTCATATAGTTTAAGCGGCTATAGAGTCAGATAAGTATGGTTTTTCACATTACGCACAACTGGCATTTGTCCGTTATTCAACCTAAACTCAACATCCATGAATCATGTTTCACATCATCTTGAGAGTCTTCTCACTTTGTCTCGCAATGGAAAATTAAAGACTAACCTAATGTACCTATTGCTTGGGTAGATATGCACAACAGTATACCACAGCAATAATCATATAAAGTCTGGCCGAATCTGGCTGTTGTTTAAATTTCCTTGCTTATGCTCCAACTCCATACTCGTACAACAGTTGCCATGGAAACATTACTGCCACACGATAATATTGATTAAATAGGAAAAAAAAGGAGCTTGTGTGTGCCGATGATACAAATGGGGGTTATTCAGTGCGGGATGACAATTTTGGGAATCTTTTTACATTGTTTACAGAAAGAAAGCTAAGCCAGCCATAAAAACGAGTTGAATAAAAAACAAGAAACCAGTCGTGTTCACTCTTGAGACTCTCTATGTGGAACTCTCTGTCTGAGGCAATCTATTAAACTATTGCCCGGACATACCTGTATCTGCTGTGTCCAGTGAAAGGAGATATACACGTATTTTCATAGAGGCTTGTGAAACAAATCCGAAAGAAAAGAAGAATGGACAAGTGGCACCTGTCCATCTTTGGAATTTGTTTTATTTATATGCAGGGCAAAAACCCCTATAACAAGTTGTAACAGAGAATAGGCATCTGTGCGGGTACTCCTGGAGAAAAATGGGCCATGCAGTGAATGACTTTCACTCATTCGGTTTTTGTTCCATGATATTGATCGCAGTATCTTCAAGTAAATTTTTTCCTTCATTAATTGAAAAATATCACAAAGTCACAGGAAAGTGGTCATAGAAAATGGAAATTGTTTTGTGGCGAGAGAGACTGAAGGAGGCATGGAGAGGGGGAAGGAAACATGGGAGGGAGAAGGGAGAGGGGCCGAGAGGGAGAGTGGGAGAGGGATAGGAAGAGGGAGAGAACAAACGAGAGGAATCGACCATAAACATGGAACACAGGTCTCCGAGGGCAAAATCGTGGCGGATCCGTTCGCGGGTTGGCAATATACAGAGACCGCCAGCACTCTTCGGACACAGGAGAAACTCCAAAGACCGGGACGCGCATTTTATTAGACTATACGAATTGGGAGATATCCCGACTTTTCTCGTCAACAAAAAAGCAAACAAAAACCAGCTTTACCCAAACTCACCTGCCTAACCTATCCTAACCTGACCTACCTAACCTACCATAACCCAACCTAACCTATTTTCTTTATTCCGAGTGTTTTTCTCACTTTCTGTGTGTTCGAAGTTTAGCATCATGGGGTTTTGATGGAAAAGTGCCAAATCCGTTAGAATAATCAAATACGCGAACGGGACAATGCATCGGCCAACCAATTTCAACAGGGATTGATGCAGTGTTTCACGGCTTACAGGTTTTTACTTACACGTGTTTAGCGACGCGTGTGGAATTTTTTCTAAATGGAGCTGGGAGTTCGATGAGCTTTGGCGGGCAGTGTGGTATGGCTTCAGCCTAAAATGGCTTCAAATAGTGCTGGGAATTCGATGAGCTTTGGCGGGCAGTGTGGTATGGCTACAGCCGAAAATGGCTTCAAATATGGTGCTGAGTGCATGCCGAAGCGGGATGCAGCAAGTGGATTTTATCAAATAGTTTAATTTCGCCATAACAATGCTTTTTCGGTCTCCTCCACTCTCGGGTCCCTTCCTCCTCCTTTCATTTCAGCCACATTGCGAGGCTGTACAACTCCAGTGGCGTGTGCAGAGGGGCCAAGGGTCGACCATCCCCTCCATCTCCAAATTAGCAAAATATCTTCAACTGCCCCTCAGTAACCCCTGCCACTCGGACCCCGACCTCGGCTGCGACTCCGAGCCCCCTCTTTGCGAAGAGACCTCCCGATCCCGAGAGGGGGGTCCCGAGCGACTCCAAGCCTCCCCTTTGCGAAGGGACCTCCCGACCCCAAGAGGGGAGTCCCGAGCGACTCCGAGCCCCCTCTTTGCGAAGTGCTGAATCTGCCGCTGCACAGATTATAGCCTTCACTTTCAGAATTCATTGCTGAATTTTTTCCTCTTCAAATTCCCAAACTTACCCTCGCCGGTTGTGTCCCGCATATGGTTTAACCCAACACCCTCTCTTCCCCCCAACCGAGCGGCTTTCATTTTTCAATTGCACTTTCAGAGCAAAGGGCCTGATTTATTATTTATTCGCATTAACAGATTCATATGGTTCAGTTGTTGAAGCTGAGGACATTGAAAATAATTATTTTTTTAGAATTGGTTTTCCAGGGCGGAGGAAAAATGGAGCCCTTGAGTTCCAAGCGGTTGGTTCGGCTGATCCCTCAATGCGAGCAGACGAAAGTGAGAATATTTTCTGAAACTCGAGGATCATTTTTGTGCTATTTCGGGGAACTACTTGTTTAAACCTCAAATCGAGATCATCTGCGGTTCGGTAACCCCTCCAAGGACCCATTTACCATCTCATCCACAGCATCTTTCCAATCTTTCCGTATTCATACACGGTCTTCAGTAGGCCTAATTGACGGGCCATAGGAGATTTTTGACGGAATTTTAAAGCACGGGGCTAGGTAATTCCCCATCTGGCATGCGCTGCAAAAAGCATTCCTTCGTGAAATGCGTATACGAAAAAATATATGAAAAATCAGTCAAAAAGTGTAACTTATCCCATTTTTGATTGGGGTTGGATTTTGGGTGTAGGTGTGGACTTTGGACGACCCTATGAATGGCACAAAACTGCAATGACAGAATGGGAAAACTCCTCCATCTGGGTCATCAATTTGCTGAGACCTCTTTCAGTATACCCCAAAATGGAGCGTTTGCACTTTGCTCCGTGCCATATTAAAATGAGAGTGGACTTAATGGTTAAACGAAGGAATTGTCATCGGGGTGCGACTAGTTGAACTGCATGGGTGAATATACGGTAACAAACATTCAAACGATTGGTGATTGATTTGCAAATGTTATACTTTGTGGAAACTGAAGATCCTGTTTGTTGACCAAATAAGGTTCGATTCTGACCCTTTTGTTATACGCTTTGTTGCAATCTGGCGAATAAAAAGTAAGAAAATAAAAGTTTCGGAGGCAATATTTAAATGAGTAAACCCGATGTGTGAAAAGAAATTCCGTCATTGCTATGCGTGGTTCGTCCATTTTTGATATTGTAAAAAGTGATGATAGGGGTCTTCGAGTATTAAAATTGTGGAACGGTGGAAACCTCCTTGGAGTTTTCGAGGAAAATGATTCTTTGGGAACGTGTAACACTCCACTGGACCTTTCTGTCTTTGTCTTTTGATCACATCAAAACCAATGAGAATTGATAACCTATTATTTCAGGCCAACTTGTACCAACATTACTTTCGGGGCTTGAATCGACGGCATGACTTCTTGCTCTGGATCTCTGGCAATGTCTCAAAGCCCTTGGATCAGGGGCGATTCACTTCAGACGATAATCCTGTTATTTCAGGACCACTGAATTTGAGCTCCCTTTAACAAGGGTTTCACTTATGTCGTACACAGAGAAACTCGTCCTGTTATTCAGGACCACCAACAATGACCCCTCTTCTGGGATGAAATTGCACTTCGGAATTAGCACTGGTTAACTGTCGCGAGTCGGACTCGTACTCGTACTTTCGATAAAAAAAATAGCAACTTTCTGCAGAAGTGCTCCGTTATTCTGTTCGCCCAAATTCCAGGTAGCCCTCGAGGAGAGCTAAAAAAATGAGACCCTTAGGAGGTTAAGCATGCACCTGCAGTCACACACATACAGGTGTCTGCAGGTGGATGCTTGCTTGGCTGGAGAATAAATATTGTCCAGCCAAGGATGCTTGCAGGCAAGTGACAATTTATTGTTGAAAATTATGAGAGGCACAACTGACCGACAAAATCATATAGGTGTTTGCGGTGTGGATTGTACTGAACCATCTCATGATTTTGCTTGGCATGCCCTTAAACACAATAAAGGCATGCCAACTTCACGGAGGTTTCACAAAAATGCGATGGGGAAAAAATGTAACGGGAAATAAAGTTACTGCGAAAATATGATACGGGAAAAAAAGATACTGGGAAAAGAAGACACGGGAAAAAATGTGGCGGGAAAAAATGTCACGGGAAAAAACGAACGGGAAAATACGGGACAACACGGAATATACCCTTCTCTGTCATGACTGCGGCGTAGTGCAATGGATCACCGGGGGATGGTATATGTCACCAGTTTCTTATTCTATGACAAAAATTGAAACCATGGCAAAAGTAATGCTTTTTCGCATTATGAGTTGTTTCCGAAAACTTGGACTTCATGCAATATTTGTCCGTACTCATTTCTCAAGTCATTAATTATCATGCAATTGGGCCTATAGTAGCATGAGACTTTGTCTAAAGTTCTTCGCTTGCTGATTCGAAAGTTCTTCCAAAGTTCTTCTAAAGTTCTCGCTTGCCATCTGCACAGTCAATTTTCTATCGCATGCTGAAACGACAGAAGCTCCGTGCATGCTCTTGTTAGCTTGCGTTCTTCAGATATTGTTTATAATGTCTGCTCAAATGTTGGGATCGACCTGTCCTATATTCCTAATAGGAGTGTTCCTAATGAGGGTTCTCATGCGAACCAAGGCAATAACTAGCATCAAGTCCAATAATTATACCTTCACACAACGTTGCTGTGCGATTGGCCATTTGGAATTAACGAACCGTACCTACTGAAAGTTTTGAACCCGATACGATTTCCCAAGCCCCGCTGCTTGCGGTCAAATTAAGTCGATTTTCCATTACATTAGGCTCATTACTGAATTATACATGATCTTCAGTAAAAACCACCATTAAACTGATCTCCAAGAGTTATTGCTGCGGTGTAACGCTTAGGTCTAATCTAATAGGGCAGTGACCCTGACGGACGTGTTCCCCTTTGCAACTCACCCTCGGGTTCAACTCAACAGAGCCAATTCAACAGACGGATGCATCTTTCAATGCAACAATGGAAAAGGAATAAGCGTTGTGCATAGAAATTAAATTTTCACAACACAAATCTATCCATTGAATTGGATAATGAGTTAAGAACCTCATGATGATTTGCAATGGGGAATACGGCCGTCGAACACTTCAACCATCCTTACGTACAGTAGGTACGTTGCAAAAAAAAACCTGTTACATATACAGGGGGAATGGGAGATGATGATTTCCATTTGCAAAATACTTGTAACACATATTGCCTTAGATGGGACAACCAGCGACCCATCTAAGCCAATATGTGTTACAAGTATTTTGCAAAAGGAAATCAACTTCTTCCATTACGTCTCCGTTTGTGTAACAAGTATTTTGCAAATGGAAATCATCATCTCCCATTCCCCCTGTGTATGTAACAGGTTTTTTGCAACGTACTGTACACACCTGCAGTTGCACACCTGTAGTTGCACACCTGCGTCGCAATGATGTCGCTTTTCCGGGACGGATATGTTCGTAATTACCTATTTTGGCATGGTAG
Source organism: Sinentomon sp. SZTP_YWyxl (assembly GCA_030068105.1). Classification (NCBI taxonomy): domain Eukaryota; kingdom Metazoa; phylum Arthropoda; class Protura; order Sinentomata; family Sinentomidae; genus Sinentomon; species Sinentomon sp. SZTP_YWyxl. The sequence goes on from JASGXE010000647.1 coordinate 10,460, forward strand.
CTGCAAATTAACATCTTGTGCATCATGCTCCTGAACGCCACAGAAAGAGCTGAATTCTTTGGCGAAATTTGTTTGCTGAAAAACCGCACGACCCGCAGGGGCTGAGGCTAAAATTCTCACAACTCTTGAATCCGTCCGATATTGCAATAAAAAGTTTCAGACTGCGTCATCGATGCCGAATTTACAAATTGTGTTGATTGTAAAAAAATAAATATACCTACCAACCACGGGTGGGTTCCTATAGTCAGTCTTGTCACGCAGCAGTAATACGAATAAGCTCCAGCCTATGCACATCAAGTTGCACACACTCGTCAGTGCTAACTTCTCATCATAAAAGCGGTGCGGACTCAAAACGATCGCAGAAGGCAAATTCGATTAATTGCGATTTGCCAATAAATATGCATGCATGGGGTTGTGGCAAGAAATTGGAAAATGGAGAGGGGTGACACATAGCATAGTTCTGAAACATGTCCCGCTGGAATGTCCATTCTCAAGTTTTCGTGACAATTCTCCTGAACCTTTTTCTCAGATGATTTTATAACAGGCAGTCTTTTTCTGCTTGTTATTTCGTGGCCTAATCGACAAATAATTACACGCGGTGTATTTGTTTTTTGTTTTAGAAGTACGTGACAGGGTCCCATATCCGCGGAGTGGACGACGCCCGAATTATCTGCAATTAAATCCTAACCACTAATGCTGTATATCCGAAAGTTTTTTTCAATAGTTATTCTGCCATCACGAACCAGCAAAAAGGCATGGCACCCCTAACTTTCTTTTTCCCGGATGATGCCATGTAAACCAACCGCAAAAACTAAATTGGTCGAACGATAATTCGGCCGGACGCTATACACTCGCATGGCTGCATGCCGGTAGATATTACATATTATAGACCCATTTTCTAGCAACGAAAGGGAAGATCGCTGAAAGATCTCGAAAGGAAAACGGTCCAAAGATATTACCAGGGCGGAAGAGAAGGATTTTGGAATTGCGATGGGCATTCTACATTACCCACCAAAACTCATCGAACATTAGAGTTCATGGTAAACCCAGGCGCCATTAGAATAATTGATATGGCAACGTCCGGAAGAGCAAATCACATGGCTTTCGTGCCACGCGTGAAACTGGATCACAGTTAAATCCTGTTGTAACTGATTGGCCCCTGAATAATCCCCCCCGTTGGAATATATCCTGTGTTCGAAGACGTTTTGCTGACCCTGTGCCGGAGACGCAAGGCCAGAGAGCAAGGGCTCACACTTATTCTGCAGCCTTGCAGTAAAACAACTGGAAAAGCATGGAAACTGCTGACCATTTTCCACTGTCGATTTCCATCTGAGTCAAACGCAGGAAGAAAAACAATTATAGTTCGTGGCATCTCATGCGTTGTTGAAGGAACCGGAAGCGGGAAAGGCTTTCCTCATTCTTACCCAGACACGTTTATACAGGGAGCTCCAATAATGCCTGCCATAGCAGACATTTCGTCACTTTTTTGTTGAGCCAGCGTGCACTTTGCATTGAAAGCAATGGAAGGCAGGTGAATCTTCAAAAATACATGAACTCGCTGCATTGGCCAATGTATTATACTTGAGCAGACTTGGACGTGCTCACAAACGAATACAGTGTACTTGGAAAAAGCCGGTGTGACAAGACTTCTGGGTTCCCCTGTATAAAAACTAACCAACTCTATCCTTTGGGTTTTACTGTTGGGAAAGAGCTTACGTGTTAGGTATATCCAAGGCCCCACATCGCCTCTTTACCCTCGCGAAAACTCGAAATCTATCCCAAAATTACAGGGTCTCTCCGAGAAGTATTCGCTTGGAGAGATATTCGCAAGAAAAATCCAAGAAACACAATAAAACTCCACCTTGCTCAGTTCGAAGAACGTAGAAGCTAAGAATGCTCTCAAGAATGCTGGAAGGGAAACCACGATTTCTGCAACAATGAAACGTCAATCGAAAGCTGTGCGTTCAGCAGAGAAATCAAAGTTTAGCTGAATATTTAAATGGAGGAATGTGAAGCGCATTCTCAGATTGTGTCTTTAAAAGGAATGAGGTGTTCGGATATTTGTGCGTAACCTCAGAGGTATTATAGCCTTTTCTAACCTCTATGTAACCACTTGGTGTATGTATAGTGCCGATTGAATTACATTATCCACGATTTACAAGCAACCGTCAAAACTAATCCAACCCAAACTTCACACTTAGGAACATTATTAATTTACTTGTAGATAACAAAAAAAAAAACAAAAAACAAAAGTTTATCGTGCAAGTTTTTATTTTTTTGTCCTGCTGTTACTGATGCCTAATAAAGTAGTTGTATTCTAACACTTCCTCGCTAATATTTACTGGACTCTGTTGAAACGAAAGCTTCGACTGCATTAGCGGAAAAAAACCTTGCTGCGAATCTTTAGTTTGGGTCTAACTTCATAACATTCTTGGCGAGTAAAGATTCCTAATTCTGGTACCGTCAAACACTGATAACGTAAATGAAATACAGAATCGAAAAAAATGCGGTATAGAAATACAAAAATAAAAATACATAAAAATACATCAAATGCGGTTAAGAAATGTGCACACTCGAAAAGGAATAAACTCGAAAGGGGCAAACAGAAAATCTGATTAAAGAGTTATGCTTTGAGTTTTATTTAGACACAGATTTTCCTCTGAACCGATTGAAACACATATCAAACGACACCCTGTATTGCTTCTCCAAGAGAATCATTGGAGAAGCAATAATTGAAGTGACGATACCATCAGTGCCCATGCACATGGTCGTATAACCTCATACCAATACACTTATTTCCTGTTCCTGTTTAGAGCATAGGAATAACAGAGCTATATAGCACTCTCCCCACATCTTTTTTACTCTAATTCCCTCTGAAGTGGTCTCAATTTCCGTTCAAGTTGATTTGGTAGAACAAAAGTAAACTGAAAACATTGGGAAACATGGAATTGGACCAAGCTGCGAACATGTTACTCGCCGTGGGGTTTCCCAAAAACTTCCTGTGCAAATGAAGGTCGTTTTGGTCCAAGGAGACCATTCGGGAAAACGTCATGCACAAATGAAGGCATAATTTTCGTCCAATATTGTCGGGAACTAACACCCTGCATAAAAGAAAGCATCTTTTGAATTTTTATTTCAATTTCAATTTAATTTCAATTTAATAAAGAAAAACCCGCATCATTTCGCAGGTTATTATCACTGTTAAACAGATCGTCAGTTAATAAAAAAGCACAAAAAACAAAACAAAAGTAAATCGCTAATTAATATAAACAGAGCTCTCGTGGTTTCCAAAAATCAACATTCATTCAGGTTGGTCAGGTACAGGCCGGCGAGATTGTGGTGTAACAAGAAAACTCGAAGAAGGAGGCAGGGAGTTCCAAGCACGAACAGTGCTTGGAAAGAAAGTGTGAAAATATGTGTTATTCTTTATGAGAGGTGCGGAGATATATCGGCAGTGCTGTGTTCTGCTGTGGTTTGCCACAAGGACAAAGTCAGGCGGCAGAGAAATTTTATATCTACCTGAGACGACAATGTGATGCAAGAATTGAAGACGTCTCTCAAGCCTACGTTGTTTCAACGTCTGAAGTCCGAGCATTGCTAGCATGATAGAAGCACTTGATGTGCGTGCATGTCTTCGTCATTGAGAATAAATCTTTATTGCCCTATTAGGTACAGCACAATCCTCGACTCGGCCAGCAAGTTGGGCATCCTTTTCTCAATAATAAATAAGGAGAGGCGTTGCACACAGAAATTAAATTCCCGATATAAATATCCCCACCAAATTGAGTTGAAACTGCGTGCGAATGACAATGGGTCGACTCATTATCAACACTGCAGCGGAGAGATCAATGCGGGGTTAACGCTAACTCCGAGTTGCGAGGTAAATTTTTAGCATTGAAGTAAATGGCGAAAATTTGCCTCGCAGGTCGGAGTTAGTGTTAACCCCGTGATGATCTCTCCGCCGTGTGAGTTGCAAAAACTAGACTTTGTGGAAATAAAAGTTCCACTTTTGCCGACTCTAAAATTTGCCCCAAACGTTTTTGTAATCTGATGATTCCGTTTCCACTGGCATTGTTACAGGAATAAGAAAGAAATGAAGTTTCAGTGGAACCCTTGAATGATTGGAGCACACGTTAGGGTGACCCAATGCCGTCGCCACTATCCTTCCTTACAATTTCAAAATGAAAGATTATGATTTAAATCTGCTGTGCAAGTCAACCTTATTTGGCCACATATCTGGACTAATTTACCATCCACTGGCACACCCTGTTATGGACGTCAAGAAATTACCATCGAGGAAAAAAAAATAAGAATTCACTGATTCTCCAAGAACTGCAACACGGGTAATTTACCAGATTCAGTATCCCATCGGGCACAAATGCACGCGATTTAGCCTATTATAGGTACCTATGCTTCGATGCAAAGAGTTACCTCTTTGTAATGGTCTTGTAAATGAAGCACAATTGCTGGAACCTCTTTCTTAATTAAACTAATATTGGCCTGGAAGAGACCTGTATCTATAGAGGGAATATAGAGAAAAGGAAACTCGGAGCGAGTTAGCCTAGAATTGTTTGGCGAATGTTCTCCTTTTCTCTATATGAATCCTCTCAACATGAGTTTGCTTCGAATTTTTTCCTGCATCGAATTCCTCCTTGTAGGATTGCTGCTTTTTGGGGCTCCTTTTGGAGGGGTTTATTTGCACTGCAAATTCTGAAGTGTTCGAACAGTTGAAGAAAAACGTTACTTTTTGTTGTAATCAAGTGGCGATGCACACATGACGATGTGTGCGACAAATTGAACGAAGTCTATGGCAAAAAGTCGCATCTTTGTGCAGCTTGGACGCTTCATATATGTTGAAAATCCATGCAGATCATGCTTCAAAATACATAGCGTCTTACTTTATTTGACCATTATCTTGTGTCTGCGAAAGCGTGGATATCTTGCCGAATTGGGTTGAATCACAGTATCAAATGTCATATACCAAAAGTTGGCAGCTGCCATGATTTGCTAGAATGTTAGCGTGCATGGGCCGCTTGAGGGCTATAGAATCCCACGTCTATCCGACTTCATTCACACTGCAAGTTCCAGGTCACGATTCTTCGTGGCCTTTGACCCAAAACCGTAATCTTTATCTGCGGAATTGTTTCAAGCATGATGATAACGAGTGTTTCATTGTTCTGCAACAAATCAACAATGACTATATTATATAGTGACTATATTAGGTATTTATTTTCTGAGTCGCAACAGTTGCTTTTTGCATGGAAATCATGGGATATATAGAAATTAATTTTTCCATCATGCATGAGACAATCGTTCGGCCACATTCCCCATTGCAACTCACACACAGGTTAAACTCGATGGCCAATAATTCAACGGTTTCCTTTTCCATTGTTGCATATTGAAAGATGCATCCGTCTGTTGAATTGACTCACCCTCAGGTTCAACTCAATGAGTTGAACCTGAGGGTGAGGTTGGTTGAACCGTTGGGTTCAACTCAATGAGTTGAACCCAACGATCGGTTGTTGCAATGGAAAACCGACCGTTTATGTTAAATCAAAGAAGTATGCAACAGTGGTAGCTAAAAGACGAAAAATGGCTAATGCCAGCTGTTATATTTTCCCTGACAACACTTCTCCACTTCCCAGATTAAAATGGCCCGAAAGTTCCATCTTAGAACCTTGAACTTCCTTGATATATCGACGTGGGAGATACGCCCTTCGACATCTCTAGGTAAGCCTATTCTGCTTGCTGGAAGGAGTAGCCTCTCCTTCAAGCCCTTATTAAAGGTGAAATAATGTTACGTGTTATCTCCCTGTTCAAAAGGATGAAAATTCAAAGTTTTGCATTGCCTTTAGGGGGCTATTATCTTGCAGTTTATAAAACTTTTCGCCTTGTAATTTTTAATATCTGTAGCGCTCTGCTGCAAGTTATCTCACGCATTGTAGGCCTGCGCTTTTAAAACACGAGTTATCTCGTGGCGTCCGCTTTTGCAAACTGTACGTTGCTTGAAAACAACAGCTTTCTAAAGCGCTACTGGGTGTTTGAAAAATGCGCGTTCTTAAGTAAAAAACTGTAACTGATACGGTTCCGCACGTTCATCACTCAGCTTCGAGGCAACAGCTGATGAATATGCATCTTTCAATACAACAATGGAAAAGGAATAAGAGTTGTGCATAGAAATGGAATTTTCGCAACATAAATCCATCCACTGAATTGGCTACGAATTGGGTTGAATCTGAGGGTGAGTTGCAGTGAGGAATAGTAGGATACATCCGAAAGCTTTCTTATCGCCCTGGAATACAGCCCTGGCAACAAATTACGCTGCTGAAATCATCATTGTTCCCGATCACTTCAACCACTCTCTGAAATACATACTCGTAGACATGTTTTTCGCAAAAAAATTGCTGCAATGAAGAAATGTGTCCACAGGTGACTTTATTCATTGTCTGCTTGCAATAGTCAGCGGTGATGCAACACCTACAGCACCTCGTTGTAAACTATTTGCATTATGATAAACTATGTCATATTGAATACGTCATCGGAGGAAAAATACATGTGGCAATCTGATATCTTTTCCGCAAGTGTATTTGCGAGTCACTCAATATTTTGTTATTGACCGAAACATGCTGTGAATAGATATTTTAAGTGCGTTTTTGTTCACCATGACACGATCAAAACCATGACTTCTGTACCATGACTTCTATTATCGAGTGGTTATAAACTTTACGATTGGCGGTATGTGGGTACGCGAGCTTCCGGGACGTTTTCTGGCCGTGAAAGGCGGATATCAGGTAATGGGTTGACAACAGGCCACAGGCGGACTCCAACCATAGTAGGTTGACAACAACAATAGGCAGTGAGAGCAGAGGGTTCGGTCAGGTTTGGTTCGCTTTTCTAAGGAAGAAAGACAATGGAAAACTAAAATCACATCCACAGGAAGCCAGTTTACAAACCCTGCTGCGACTTTAGATGGCAGGCCGCGGCCCCCAGCGAGCATTGATTTTTTTTTTCCGAGAGGGGGCAGGGTTAGGTCAGGTTCAGATAGCTTTGGAGAAGAAAAAAACAATATTTGTTTTCTTGTGAGTGAAGGGCTCCAATCGAGCATTCTTGTACAAAACGCTCTCGACCATCTAAAGTCGCGGCAGGGTTTGTAAAAGTGCGTCCCGGAAGTTGGTTACACCAAATGTGGCATCTGTTACTGAACGTTTTACTGAAAGAGTAAGGAGGTACCAGTGGATTTCCCAAAAAAAAAAAAAAAAAACGAAGGAGAAATCGACAAAGTTTATAGGCGGAACTGGGAATGAAGTTGAATGCGTAGCAGGATTTTGAATGAAGTTATCCCGTTGGTGGCAAATTGAGACGATCGTAGCGCTTCCTGTCGTCGTGAAAGTGTTAAATGATTGTGAACTCACAACATGACTATGAGATAGCAGCAGCAGTTCAAGTGGAGGCGACGCCCAAGTGGACATTATTGGATGGATTTGTGCATGTTGTGGAAATTTCATTTCCATGCACAACGCTCATTCTTTTTCCATTGTTGCGAAGCATGCATGCGTCTATTGTATTGGCTATGAGCGGAGTCCAAGATTACTGTGCGAGAAATAAAATGGGAAATGCGGTCTCATATCAATGTGTCGCTGAAAAGAACAGTAATTTGCCTTGATCTAACGTTGTAAAAACTCCGCATTCTATCCCGCATGGTTTCCAGTTTCATACCATAATTGAGGGTTTAGAAAATTCAAAAAAAAAAAAAAAAGATAATTACGTAATTAAAATAGTGATCCCCCAAAAAATTGGCGCCGCCTTGTGAAAATGTCAATGGGTAAAAGTAAAACATGGAACGGATTGTACGAGTATAGATATACCGGATCCGGTGACACGGATACAACAGACTGAGGCAGAATTGGACAGAGGCAGAATTGGACTGAGGTAGAATTTTGAAGCGGATTTTTTCCATTTCTCCGGATTAGGTCAGGTTTCGTTATGTTGGGTTGGGATAAGGAGGTAGGTACAACCTCATTGCTGCCATACCAAAACACCCTTCAAAACTCTGCCTCGGCTCACTTCTATCTCAGTCCACTTCTGCCTCAGTCCGTTCTCTCAGCCTCTATAGAGTCCGTTCTATCCCAGACCCCCGATCCGATATATGAAATGCGTGATGGAAACACACCAGAATCCCACGCTTCTGCAAGCCCCTGTCCTCCTTGATGGAGTTGAAAATGCAATTTTTCGTGCCAACTGGGACCTTTCCGCATATGCCTACCATTCAAGCGCTTTTTGTTTTAGAATCCATTAAGAAAAGCGTTGCGCATAATCTACGTTTTACGAACGTGGGCCGCAATACAGCTTCCCTGTGAAAGGGTTTTTAGGTCGGCCGGCGCTGAGCGTTGATCGCCATTTGTCTAATGGGGTCGCCTGCTAGAGATGCTCGATTTTCGCGAAGCTTTTATGCCTTCATTAACACCTGAGCCACCTTCTGCGTTGAAACAAATTGCAAAATGGTGGTTTTTCCTGTAAGTATTTTCATGGCATCATAATGCTATATGGTAACAGGTGTGGCACCAAAACAACAGGGCATCATTAGGACATCAGTTCAACGAGTGGCCATCATCCTTGCCCGTTTAAAAGTCTCAGCAAAAGCTGCATTCGACGTCTTTTTGTTTTGTTAAAGTGTTTTTTTTGTTGATTTGCACCAACCGAAGCTGGAGCTGGGTTGTTCGGTCGCATAAAGCGCCGCGCTGGAGGTAGGGGGAAAACCCATCCCGTGAGGACAGGATGAAAACCCCTCCTTGCAGCCCATCATTAGAGCTGCGACCCAAATAAAGAGAGGATATTGATGGAAATCTTCAGGGAAATCTTTTTGCCATATTCCCCATCTGGCATCTGCAGTGCCGCGATAACACTGGATTGTGTTACAAGCACGCCGGAGTCACGTCTTCCTGACGTTGTATTTGGTCAGTGACAAGGTCACGGTCAAACCACGTCAAGGTCACATTGTATTTCGGCGTGTGAATTCAGCTAAAGCGATGTGTCGCTTGCATTGTCGGTAAAACATTGTTGCTTACATTGTTGCCTACCTATACAAAATCGGGAAAACGGAACAAGAAGTTTAGTCTAACTCGCAATAAGCCAACCAATGTTGAGGCGGCCTGGCTAGGTTTCTTTAGGATAGGTTATAATAGTTATAATAGGTTATATAGGTTATAATAGGTTTCTTTAGGATAGGTTATGATAGGATATAAGACTGCAGGTTTGGGAAGGGTACAAGACGGGTCTCCCATCCAAGTATTGTCCCAGGCCAACGTTGCTTATCTTCGGTGCTGTAATGGGAACCGGTGCAAGCTATGCAGTATACGCTACTGACCAGGAATAACAACTATTTCCTCCTGTCCAGAATGTTGGCATTTCGGCAATCCCAAAAATAGTTAACTAATCATCGACAAAAGGCCGTGCCGACCTCCCGGATTGTGTGCTCTTTCTGCTTGATCATATTCTGCGTGCGGAAATGGATTTTTGCAGCAGACCAAGAAACCATTTAAAATGACCTAAAGTGCAACTTCGGCAGAGTGTGAACCATTTTTGGCGATTCGTCCGACCAACAGCATGGCACAAATCCCACAGGCTTTTTGAAAACCCACCGGCGCTTTTTCCTTGTGTTCTTTCAAAAGAGCATGGCACAATTCCAACAGGCTTTTCGAAATCCCACAGGCGCTTTTTCTTTGTGTCCTTTCAAAAGAGCACGGGGCACAAATCCCATTGGCTTTCTGAAAACCCACCGGAGCGTTTTCTTTGTATTCCTTCAAAAGAACGTGGCACAAATCCCACAGGCTATATCTGAAAACCTATACCGGCACTTTTTCTTGCGTTCATTTAAAAGAGCATGGCACAAATCCCACAGGCTTTCTGTAAAACCATCGCCGTTTTTTCAAATGAGCATGGCACAAATCCCACAGGCTTGCAGAAAACCCACCTTCGCTTTTTCCTTGTGCTCTTTCAAACGAGCATGGCACAAATCTCACAGGCTTTCTGAAAACCCAGAGGCGTTTCCTCCTTGTGTTCTTTCGAAAGAGCATGGCACGAATACCAGAGGTTTTTCTGAAAACCCACCGGCGCTTTTTAGTTGTGTTCTTTCAAAAGATCATGGCACAAATCCCACAAGCTTTCAGAAAACCCACCGGAGCTATTTCCTTGTGTTCTTTCAAAAGAGAAACCGCATTGGTACGAGGACCTCTCCTCAATTTCAAATTCATTTCTATGAACCCTTGCAGGAAAAACACTCCCATTTTATTTGCACATTAGAATAAGCAATTTCCCCTTCGCTATTCCTTCTATTCCAAGAAAAAGGGGGAAGGAGCAGGCGAATGGTGAGGGTAAGGTCATTTCTCGTTTTATGATGGCCCTGCCCGTGCAATAACAACTGAAGAAGTGTTATTTTTAAGGACGCCAGGAGTAGGAATAGGTATACCTTACATCTATCTGTGATCTTAAAGTCATAAACCGGTTCCTTATTCCACGTGGATGTGAGAGAGCTTGAGACAAAGAAAGATGGGTGAGAGAGGGAGAGAGAGAGAGAGAGAGAAGAGAGAGAGAGAGAGAGAGGGAGGAGAGAGAGGGAGGGAGAGGAGTTAGAGAGATAGAGCGAGAGGGGGAGTAAGAGAAAGAGTGAGAGGGATGGTGTAAGAGATGGGAGAGGGGGAGAGGAGAGAGGCAGGGAGAAAAAAGAGGGAGATAGGGAGCGAGGGATAGACAGGGGGCGGGAGGAAGGAGAGAGGAAGAGGACGAGAGATAGAGTGAAAGAGTGAGTAAAAGTGAGTGGGCGAGAGCTATAGAAGAGATATAGAGAGGGAACTCTTTCATTCCTGCCTGAAAGCAATTGAAACAATAGGTGGCGTTGGAACCACGCATCTATATAGGGCTCCATGGAGCGCCAGACTCTCGCCCACTGTCGAACGCAACGATGTCTGGCCTTCCAAAATATGCATTTCCACGCGGTCTTATTGTGCAAGTACACTACCTGCCATTTGTCATCGAGTAAATTCGTTCACTCGAAGGTCATTCGAAACGAACGACACGACACAAATCGCTACAAAACAGGTGGCGTTCATGTGCCACGACAAAAAATAAATCATCGCTTTGAGGTTTCAACACGCTGAATTTGCCGCAGGGCTGTTTTCCTATGGTCCAAAATTCAATTGACGAATATTTCCAATGTTCGAAGACTTCCGGCCGTCACTGTACCTATGGGGCGCTGTTCTCGGCTTTTCCTGATTTGAAGAATAAATTGCAAGTCCCTTTTGTAAAATCTCAGTGAAATTTCTCTGGGTGAAATTGCCCTTTCGGATCTTTGAATCCATTCTCTCCCGCGTTCTGATTCTTCTCTCAATCTCAGATGCGGGGAGTTATGCTAATTGAAAAAGAGACTGAAATATTCTTAATCACGTGAAATGGGTTTGAAGTTGCCAAAAACTTGGAGAAGCCACATTGCTGCACATCAAAGATTGGCTGTCCAACAAATCCACCAAATGTTCAGGACATGGACCAAATCAACCAAAAATGTGGACATGTTCATGCGGACCAATGGTCCAAATGTGTACCTACAGTCATAGAAAAAGATGACTCCTAAATACAAATAGGTATATCTACATAGGATCATGCGAGTGATAATCTTCAATCTACAAATCTTCAATGAAGTTGAGGGCTGGTGTGAATTTCAGATCTATTTTTCCTATGCTCCCATCGGGAGACAGGACCATCCATTCAAACTGCGCCCATTTCAGGCAAGGAAGAATATCGGTGCTAATTCCACTTGCCATCAATTCACGAAATAAGATTCCCAAGAGCATGTTCGCGAAACCAGTCTCCACACGAACTTTCTGTTCTTTGTTGAGCCAGTCATGTATGTTTCTTTCTTCTGACTATAGGTTGTATTTTCATTTTTTCTCTATTCTTCATTTTTGTCTTTGTTGTCTTATCTTTGTTGTCTTATCTTACTTTGTTGTCTAATCTTTGTTGTCTTATCTTTGTTGTCTTGTCTTTGTTGTCTTATCTTTGTTGTCGTCTTTGTTGTCTTATCTTTGTTGTCTTATCTTTACCTCGGTGTTCACCTTGACCATAAGTTGTCTTGGGGTCCTCATATTGACATTATTGTTGGTAAAGCCCGCAAAACTCTCTGGTACATATCCAGAAACCTTCGTCCTGCATCCCGTGAAGCCAAGTTACTTGCTTACAAAACTTTCGTTTTACCCCTCCTAGAATACGCGTGTGAAGTATGGGACCCGTTCTTGGTTAGTCACATCACATCTTTGGAGCGCGTTCAGCGCCTTGCAGCTCGACTCATCACCGCTGATTTTAAGCGTGATACGAGTGTCACAAGACTCCTTGGTGAGCTTAGCCTTGTTTCACTGACTGAGAGAAGAAAAAACAGACGGTTCGCCCTTTTCTCTAACGTTGTATCAAGTACTTCACCGCTGCAGCTACCACCCTCCTTTCAGACTACGGCTATACACGTAGAACACATGCAAATGTTCACATCCGTGCGCCCTTGTCAAGGTTTAACCCATACTTTCATAGCTTCTTTCCCCGCACTGCTAGAGAATGGAACGCACTGGACTACACCTTTCGATAACGCCAATTCCAACATGCGCGCATGCTCCTCTTTGACAAGATGAACACCGAGTTTCCATTTTAACTGTTCCTGTCGGTTTCTTTCGTTTAGCCTCCATAAGCCCAATATGTTTGCCACCTAGCTTCGAACTGCATTTCGCACGCTTGTTTTTATCTCATTTTTGATCTCATATTTTTTTTATTGTTGTCTGACGTGTCATACATATTGACTAGAATTGAAGAATAAATAAAGAATAAAGAATCTTTGTTGTCTTATCCTTCACATAGTCAGTATGTTTGCCGATTTGCCGCTCTTGCTTCTTTTGCGAATATTGTGTCGTACTCGTATTTTGATTTTATTTATTTATTTATTTATTAAAAAGCAATATGCCTATACTGCCACGAAATGTTATGGTGACAGATCAAGTCGATTGGGTAAAAACACACATATTCAGCAAAGACACAAGCCAAAACTCGATAGCAGCGGAAAAAAGTCAAAGCGCACTAGGTGCGGCGCCCAGGGATGCCATGGCTCGTGAGATAAATGGGGATGAGGGGAGAAGATTGTTCCAATCTCTGGCTGTCCGGGGGAAGAATGAGTTGAAATAACGGTTTGTTCGGCAAAAAGGGATTTGGACAGCAAGGCCGTTGTCAGTTCTGCGTTGGAAGGGCTTGATGGGAAGGAAGGAGGCATACTAAAATTGAAAGAGTGAGTTATAATTTCGCAGAACAGCTGGAGCCTGTGCTCTTTGCGCCTACTTGCCAGAGATGACAAGCCAAGATCCCTCAATAAACCGGATACACTGATGTCTCTGGTGAAACAGTTGGTGATCATACGGGCTGCTCTTCTCTGTACCATTTCAACGTTGGAAACGTCTTCCTGGCAGATTGGGTCCCAAACCGCACTGGCATACTCAATTACAGGCAGGACAAGGGAGACATATACGCCTTGAGTTTAGCTTCTCTGGATGCATATCGCATGTTCCTGTGGATAAAACCAAAGGTTATTTTTGCCTTCTTACGGGTAAAATTGGCGTGGTCTCGCCAGGACAAATCATGGGAAAAGAGAACACCCAGGTATTTAAAGGTTTTTACAGTTCCATTTGTATAATGATTGTAAAATGTTCTACTGACATGTATTTATGAGGGGCAGACGCTCCTAAATGCAAAGAATTTCTATTTCTATATTCTATCTATATGAATGTTTCTGTGAGTGTACATGCCTGGCATCACGGATGTGCCGTACTGGCTAGTGGCTATGGCTACAGGCGTTCTCTCAGGGGGACATATGTACAGTCTCAGAAACAATACTGACTCCCATGAGCCAATGTTGGTACATACATGGATTTTTCCAACAAACTTTCCGCGGCAGTCAAAATCCACCGGTCCCTTTCCTCAATATCTGCATCAGAGACAATGGCAAAGCCAAGAAAATGTTTTCCAAAAAACATGTCTGCAGAAGATTCGTTTTGTCATTGGCAGTCAAACTTTCCCATCCGCACGTGTTGACAGATTTTTCCAACAGTGCTTCAAGCCAAGACGTTTGGCGGTTTACAACATGTGACAGTAAAAGCCGCGACTTCGTACAGAACGTTCCCAATTCGATTTAATACCTGCAACGTTTTCGTTGGAGCAGTTCTACATGCATCGCATGGTATATGCAACAATGCAAGGGTGTTTTTATCAGTCAAAAAATTTAAATGGATACCATATGCGGCATAGAAATCAAAGTTTTTCTCACCTTGACAAGCAACGGCCTCATCCCCTATTGCAACTGACCCTCATGACCACAATTCAACAGACGGATGCATCTTTCAATGCAACAATGGAAAAGGAATGAGCGTTGTGCATAGAAATGAAATTTTCGCGACACACATCTGTGTATCGAATTGGTTATTGAGTTTATGCTGAGGGTCAGAAATTCGGCCGAATGGTATTCTGGCGCAAAGCACAACTTTTCCCTGTGACGACCAAATGACGAACTTTCTTTAGAAAAATAAGCCCATGTAAAGTCGAATCAGGAAATGTACTGTCTCTACAGGAAGAAGCCGTAAAACGAAACCAACCAGCCTAAAGCCAACTCGTTTTTGACGGATTGATTTAACGTTTTCAGGGTCTAATTTTGGCTTTTTGGGCGAAAAAGAGTGCTCTGCATTTGCCGAAAAATGCGCTGAGCGTCAGCCTGTCTCACTGTGGCCAAAGACAGACTGGTGCATCTCTTTCACATGATCATCCATTTGTTTTCCGTTGCTGATGTGTTCAGTTAAGCCCTTTCGGTTAAACGTGTGTCATTGCGCGGATGTGGCGAGGAAGCGCATCATTTATTTTCAAGAAATTAATGCTTTGGCATGAAATGAAAGCATTTTATGTGTTCAGCTTTGCCGTTCGGTTGCGTTGCGGCACGCGTTGTGTCAACACTGCGGAAGATTTGTGTCTAAATTTTCAAAAGTTCCCTCGCTTTCTTATGCAAGCTAAGCCTCATGAATTGAAGCCATTCTTTGCTTCAGAACACGCGACCCGCCAAAGCACTTCTACACACACTGGAGTTCATTCTTGTTCATGCGCCGTTTGGAATTGGTGCGCAGCAAAACGCATGCCGTTCGTGCCACGCGTGAAAGAGCACAAAGTCCCATGTTGAAATCGGATGGCTCCTGTGTTGGAACGACCTTTGGAGTTTCTAGTTTATTCGAAGAGTTTTGGCGAGTTCTGTATTTTTATTCTCGCCTATGCTTCAATAATTAACAATTTTTCGGATTGGAAGGATACCACACACACCAGAAAATTGTACCCAAAGCAGATGAGGATTCTTGGTGCCTATTCAACAGGGTCGCCCAAAAATCCCTTTACGTTTTCCTCATTTCAGACCTGCAGCAGGCCTGAAATAAGGTAAAACGGTCTGACAGCCCGAAATGTTGTCCGTCTTTGCTCCTTCATGATCCCTGTAGAATGTGATCTTGTTCCATATTCGTCTATTGGATCATGGGAGTCATTATTGTTTCTGTGGCTGTACAAAAGTCACGAAAAGTTGCAGATTCAAGTGTTTCATGCATCTCAGCTCTGCTCTATAACTATGTCGTTGTGGTAACATTTTGAAACGCCCTCGTATTTAGGTAGGGGAGACCGGGGCAATGGTTACCTGCGGGGCAAATGTTACCTCTTAAATTTCGAAGGCTTCGCGCCAACTCAGCTGATTGGGACTTTTCATGTGTGTGGTATGTCTGTTGGCCTTTGTTTTTTTGGCGCCTGTTTGCCGCTCGGTTGACTGTTTTTGCGCTCCGTGAAGTAAATGTGGTTTTCGTCGTTTTTCGTCTTAAATTTGCAGTGAGCGGATGTGTCGATGGTGAAGATGTTGTGGGCCGCATCGAGGTGGTTCTTTCAGTGGTTCTTTGTCTGTTGGGTCATGCTGCTGTGCTGAATTTTCGGTTTCGGTGAATTGAAGGGATTTCGAACTGCAAACAGAAAAACATGGCGGCGTCAATGCGGGGCAAATGTAACCGGGGTAGGTAACTTTTGCCCCGGAGGGGTAACATATGCCCCGCTTTGGTACAATTTGGATTTCTTGCTTTAGATTAGTTGATTGGCTTTTATTTCTGCCTACCTAGGATAGATTACGACCCTGCATTGGCACCTACCTGTTAAAATTGGGACAAGCTCTAAACGAATTACCTACCTATTTGTTGTCTTTGGCCTGCGTGCTTACCTGAGCATCGTGCTTAGGCCTATGATGGTTCGCCACTATCAAAAGAAGAATCCACCGCCAAAATGGACAGGCGATGATATGGAAAATGCTCTGACTGCCATTGATTCCGAAGAAATGTCGATCAGAAAAGCTTCTCGCACGTGAGTCCTGTCTCTGTTGTCTGTTATTTTTCTGCCATTCTCTCTCCTTTGTGTCGATCTTATTGATGTTCTGCGGGTCTCTGAAATCCATCAGGTGCAATCCACGAAAAACGTCGGCCTTGTTATGCCGCAGTGCCAGGAGCAACGTTTCCCTCCTTTCTCATTTCAGGTTTGGAATTCCAAAGGTGTCGATTCTGAAGCGGATGAGGAACCCAGAGATGTCGAAGTGCCCGAAGAAAGGCTCCTTTGCTCCGGTTTTCACCGGGGAGATGGAACGGGAGTTGAAAGACCACATCCTGCAGATGCAGAAAAGATTTTATGGACTGACATCCTTCGACGTCAGGCGATTGGCTTTCGATTTGGCATCGAAGCACAATCTTCCCAACAACTTCAATCCTGTTCGAAAACTTGCTGGTCCAGATTGGCTTCAGGGTTTCCGTCGCCGTAACCGGAGATATCCATTAGAAGCCCTGAAGCAACCAGCCATTTCGTGCAGCAGCATTTAACAGAGTCCAGGTTGGCTTGTTCTATGCCAATTTGAAGGAAGTTCTTCGCAAAATTCCGGACGTCGATGCATCTCAAATTTACAATGTCGACGAAACTGGACTGAATACCGTGGTAAAGCCGCAGAAGATTTTGGCTGAAAAAGGTCGAAAGCAAGTTGGAAAAATCGTTAGTGCGGAGAGAGGGGAAAATGTCACAGCGGCCCTTTGTTTTTCGGCAAGTGGCACCTATGTCCCCCCGTTTCTGCTCTATCCACGGAAGAGGTTTTCCGAGGTGCTTCTGCGAGGATGTCCTCCTGGTACCATTGCATACGCTAATTCTTCCGGCTATATGGATGCAGAGCATTTTTCGAAATGGATGGACCATTTCATAAAATTTGCTAAGCCCACGCCCGAACGGCCTCTTCTCTTGATCTTAGATGGCCACGTCAGCCACAAAAGTTTGAATGTGGTTGAGAAGGCATCTGCGAATCATGTCCACATGCTCACGATTCCACCCCACACTAGCCACAAAATCCAGCCTTTGGATTTAACGTTCAATGGTCCGTTGAAGAAGCAGTTCGGGAAATCAAGCGACAATTGGTTGGTTGCATGATTTGTGATGCATGGGCGCACGAGGATTGCGCCGGCTCTACGAAAAAAGACAAATCCTTTGTTTGTGACCTTTGCTGCTAGTGCGAACGTCAAACTCCAAACCTACCTAATAAGCCCATCCTTTGATTTTTTTCCAATTGCTCTTGGTTTTTAATTGTTTCTTTTTTTTTTAATTTTATTCTCCCAATAGTCCGTGACCTTATTCAATTCCCCTACTTCTGTGCTAAGTGCCCAGGCCTATTCATCCTTGGAACACTTTCGCGTCCGACAAGGCTGCTCAAATAAAAGTGGGTCAGTTATTTCGCGTGAACACGAAAACCCGAAGAAGATCGATAAGGCCGACAAAGCGAAAGTGAGGCACCGGACTGATGCTAAAAGATGGCCTGCCAAGAGTTTTGGCTCAGGCCGAGAGGCCACTTTTATTTGTGCCGCCTTGTAGGAAGGCCTGGCCTATGAAACCTTCATTTTGTTTCACGATTTCACACCCAACCATTTTTCGTGGATTGCACCACAATGGACCTGAGCTATCTGGAATTTTTCTCTATGGCATATTAACCAATTTATCCAAATTCACATCTATTTAACCAGTAATATTGATGGACTTCATTGATTTGAGCCAATTTTGCAAATTACAGTATGGATTCAGAAATGGAAAGAAACGCGCTTTTTTAACATTTTTCAAGAACCTATTTTTGCTATATGGGGCAAATGTTACCCCCAGGGTATTTTATGCCCCGCACCATGGGGCAAATAGGACCACTCGACTTACTTCTCTAAAACATGATTAGAGAGAAGAAATCAGTGTTTTTCTGGCAAACCTTGGGCTCTGCACCAAGGCAAAAGATGCAGTTATCACTTAAACTGTACGCGGCAGTCCATTGAGTGTTGTTTTCAAGATATGGGCATTTCCGCCTTAGGGGGTAACCATTGCCCCGGTCTCCCCTACATGTTTTTTGTTAAAAATGGGCTGTCACCTGCTTTGGAAAGGTTGGCAAACATTGATTGGCATTTACATAGATCATCAAGTAACACATCGGAGATCACGTTAATCCGTTCTGTGCGATGCGGAATTATGCCTTCACGAACGGCTACCAGCGTCTTTCGGAAAATTTGGCCCATCTTCAGGCCTTCGCCACACTATTCTTCAGGAGAAAAGATACACCGGAGAGGCGCAAGCCTCAATAATTTCCCTCTGAATTCCAGCTGACATCTAGACAAAACATCGGCATTCTTCCAAAAGAACGCAACCTGCGTAGCACGACAGGAAATGAATTTTGCATGCAGGAAGTTTGGCCCATTTAACTCATTAGGGAGTCCCTGTTTCTGTTTCGCACATAATTTTGCATTTTCCTCTTGCCTCGACTGGAAACTTAAGAAACATTGAGTGATAAACTGGGTCCGACCTCCCTATTCAAAGACATGGCCCTTCAAAGATGCCCCAAAAATGAACATTTATGGTGAATGTGGGAGTTGATTTAATTGTGCCACAATGCTAAATTTGAAAGTGAATTCCAGGGTCAAATTGAAGGCAAAACATTCAGTGATCAAACACACTCCAATCCCCCATCTCGAACAAAAGGCTCCCCAACTTTCTTCAAATGAGCTATCTAACAAGGGACCATTTTTGGCACTTTGGGCCATGTCTCCAAAATAGGGGTGAAAGTTAACCAGTGGTGTGGCGACTATCATGCTGAACCAGCGGTGCAAGGTAGGCCCCGCAGTGAGATTCCCACGAATCGATGCGTTAAAATGCAAGAAAAAGATTCTAAATGGTTTTAGACAAATGAAATGGTGAAAGCAAAAAGGAAAAACCACGAAAAATTGGGTGTGAAATCGTGAAACAAAATGAAGGTTTCATAGGCCAGGCCTTCCTACAAGGCGGCACAAATAAAAGTGGCCTCTCTCGGCTGAGCCAAAACTCTTGGCAGGCCATCTTTTAGCATCAGTCCGGTGCCTCACTTTCGCTTTGTCGGCCTTATCGATCTTCTTCGGGTTTTCGTGTTCACGCGAAATAACTGACCCACTTTTATTTGAGCAGCCTTGTCGGACGCGAAAGTGTTCCAAGGTGAATAGGCCTGGGCACTTAGCACAGAAGTAGGGAATTGAATAAGGTCACGGACTATTGGGAGAATAAAATTAAAAAAAAGAACATTAAAACCAAGAGCAATTGGAAAAAAATCAAAGGATGGGCTTATTAGGTAGGTTTTGGAGTTTGACGTTCGCACTAGCAGCAAAGGTCACAAACAAAGGATTTGTCTTTTTTCGTAGAGCCGCGCAATCCTCGTGCGCCCATGCATCACAGTGCGCCCATGCATCCACAAATCATGCAGCAAACCCATCCTTCTCCTTCCTTTGACTTGCTGAATTTCTCCTCACAATAGAGGCAAGGTGGGTCATCGTTTTCTTCGTCGTCGTCATAAGACCTCTCTAGATTGATGATGACGCTTTTAGGTGCCACTTCTTTCTTCTTGTTGCTCTTGGTCTTCGGAGCCGCCGGTCTTGAAGTCTTCGCCCCTGTTCCTGATTTGATATTCTTATTTGCCTCATTCTCGAGCAGCTGCCGCTTGAATGGTGAACCAGTGATGATTGCTGATTTCTCTGCTCGTTTGCGTGGCTTGCCAGTGTCTCGAGCTACCGGAAACGGGGACAATTTTCCGATAGTCTCTGCAAAACTGTCTTTAGGAGATGATTGTCGGACATGTTCCGTGTCAGGAGTCGAGTTGGGCATAGCCGCGTTGGTTGCAATGGGAGCAGGCCAAACCACATTTGAACATGACGCAACAGCTGCTGGTGCCACAGTCGGCCTGGATCCAGAGCTGCTGGCACCCTGTTGAGACCTGAGGCTGATCGTGCGGAATTTGAATCGGAATCCCCAGCTTCGTGAATCTGAGCCTGCTCTCCGCTGGGCTGCTCTGGCAGAGTCGGATCTGGTCGGTCCGTAACAGTAGCCGGAAGAAAGTCCTCCTCTGAGAACACATCGGGGTTTACGGGAAAAATTCCGGAACATTCAAAGCCCTTGACCGCCTTTCCAATGGATGCTACAGCTGTGTAAGCTTGGCCGAAAAGTTCAGCTACCTCATAAATGCTGATTCTTTTTCCACAGTGAGATACCAACCAATTGTCGCTTGATTTCCCGAACTGCTTCTTCAACGGACCATTGAACGTTAAATCCAAAGGCTGGATTTTGGGCTAGTGTGGGGTGGAATCGTGAGCATGTGGACATGATTCGCAGATGCCTTCTCAACCACATTCAAACTTTTGTGGCTGACGTGGCCATCTAAGATCAAGAGAAGAGGCCGTTCGGGCGTGGGCTTAGCAAATTTTATGAAATGGTCCATCCATTTCGAAAAATGCTCTGCATCCATATAGCCGGAAGAATTAGCGTATGCAATGGTACCAGGAGGACATCCTCGCAGAAGCACCTCGGAAAACCTCTTCCGTGGATAGAGCAGAAACGGGGGGACATAGGTGCCACTTGCCGAAAAACAAAGGGCCGCTGTGACATTTTCCCCTCTCTCCGCACTAACGATTTTTCCAACTTGCTTTCGACCTTTTTCAGCCAAAATCTTCTGCGGCTTTACCACGGTATTCAGTCCAGTTTCGTCGACATTGTAAATTTGAGATGCATCGACGTCCGGAATTTTGCGAAGAACTTCCTTCAAATTGGCATAGAACAAGCCAACCTGGACTCTGTTAAATGCTGCTGCACGAAATGCGCTGGTTGCTTCAGGGCTTCTAATGGATATCTCCGGGTTACGGCGACGGAAACCCTGAAGCCAATCTGGACCAGCAAGTTTTCGAACAGGATTGAAGTTGTTGGGAAGATTGTGCTTCGATGCCAAATCGAAAGCCAATCGCCTGACGTCGAAGGATGTCAGTCCATAAAATCTTTTCTGCATCTGCAGGATGTGGTCTTTCAACTCCCGTTCCATCTCCCCGGTGAAAACCGGAGCAAAGGAGCCTTTCTTCGGGCACTTCGACATCTCTGGGTTCCTCATCCGCTTCAGAATCGACACCTTTGGAATTCCAAACCTGAAATGAGAAAGGAGGGAAACGTTGCTCCTGGCACTGCGGCATAACAAGGCCGACGTTTTTCGTGGATTGCACCTGATGGATTTCAGAGACCCGCAGAACATCAATAAGATCGACACAAGGAGAGAGAATGGCAGAAAAATAACAGACAACAGAGACAGGACTCACGTGCGAGAAGCTTTTCTGATCGACATTTCTTCGGAATCAATGGCAGTCAGAGCATTTTCCATATCATCGCCTGTCCATTTTGGCGGTGGATTCTTCTTTTGATAGTGGCGAACCATCATAGGCCTAAGCACGATGCTCAGGTACAGCACGCAGGCCAAAGACAACAAATAGGTAGGTAATTCGTTTAGAGCTTGTCCCAATTTTAACAGGTAGGTGCCAATGCAGGGTCGTAATCTATCCTAGGTAGGCAGAAATAAAAGCCAATCAACTAATCTAAAGCAAGAAATCCAAATTGTACCAAAGCGGGGCATATGTTACCCCTCCGGGGCAAAAGTTACCTACCCCGGTTACATTTGCCCCGCATTGACGCCGCCATGTTTTTCAGTTTGCAGTTCGAAATCCCTTCAATTCACCGAAACCGAAAATTCAGCACAGCAGCATGACCCAACAGACAAAGAACCACTGAAAGAACCACCTCGATGCAGCCCACAACATCTTCACCATCGACACATCCGCTCACTGCAAATTTAAGACGAAAAACGACGAAAACCACATTTACTTCACGGAGCGCAAAAACAGTCAACCGAGCGGCAAACAGGCGCCAAAAAAACAAAGGCCAACAGACATACCACACACATGAAAAGTCCCAAACAGCTGAGTTGGCGCGAAGCCTTCGAAATTTAAGAGGTAACATTTGCCCCGCAGGTAACCATTGCCCCGGTCTCCCCTAAACGTCTTTTAACAAAAAAAATTTTAAGACACATTGGATTATAGCATTGTAATTTCATGGAATTTTGTAAAAAGCAAACCATTTATTTCTTGGTTGTTTAAAAAAATACCCAAGGCTCGGATTGGATGAAACCTTTGTTTCAAAACTTTGCTTGGATTTTGTGTTAAATATGTTTTCCAGAATTTCTGCACTTTAAAAATGACCAACAGTCTCATTGTATATCAGCTTTGTGATCGTTCATTACATTTTGTTCAACTCGTTTTTTTTATTCACCTTCATTTTTGAAAATATATTGCAATGTTTTTTACAAAATGAACGACATGAAGCGATGCCGGGGAGCCAATTTACAAACCCTGCCGCGACTTTAGATGGCAGGCCGGGGCCCCGAGCAAGCATTGATTTTTCCGAGAGGGGACAGGGTTAGGTCAGGTTCAGATAGCTTTAGGTAAAAAAATAAATATTTTTTTCTTGCGAGTGAAAGGCCCCAATCCAGCATTCTTGCACAAAACGCTCTCTGCCATCTAAAGTCGTGGCAGGGTTTGTAAAATCGCTGCCGGGAAGAAGTCTGTAATGGCATCCCTTTTGTGAAATACATCAACTTGAAAGCTCAAAAGGTGAAACTCAAGAGAGAAAAAAAACAAAACTAGTGAGCAAAACATGGGCAAGTTCTTCACAAGCGTGAAACACTGGCCGAGTGGAAAGAATTAGATGCCGGGAAAAACAAAAACAGTGAGGAAAACAAGGGCAAGTTCCTCATAAGCGTGAAACACTGGCCGAGTGGAAAGAATTAGATGCCGGGAAAAACAAAAACAGTGAGGAAAACATGGGCAAGTTCCTCATAAGCGTGAAACACTGGCCGAGTGGAAAGAATTAGATGCCGGGAAAAACAAAAACAGTGAGGAAAACGTGGGCAAGTTCCTCATAAGCGTGAAACGCTGGCCGAGTGGAAAGAATTAGATGCCGGAAAAAACAAAAACAGTGAGGAAAACAAGG
Source organism: Sinentomon sp. SZTP_YWyxl (assembly GCA_030068105.1). NCBI lineage: Eukaryota > Metazoa > Arthropoda > Protura > Sinentomata > Sinentomidae > Sinentomon > Sinentomon sp. SZTP_YWyxl. The sequence continues at coordinate 33,923 of JASGXE010000647.1, forward strand.
GCAAGTTCCTCATAAGCGTGAAACACTGGCCGAGTGGAAAGAATTAGATGCCGGGAAAAACAAAAACAGTGAGGAAAACATGGGCAAGTTCCTCATAAGCGTGAAACACTGGCCGAGTGGAAAGAATTAGATGCCGAAAAAAACAAAAACAGTGAGGAAAACATGGGCAAGTTCCTCATTAGCGTGAAACACTGGCCGAGTGGAAAGAATTAGATGCCGGGAAAAACAAAAACAGTGAGGAAAACATGGGCAAGTTCCTCATAAGCGTGAAACACTGGCCGAGTGGAAAGAATTAGATGCCGGAAAAACAAAAACAGTGAGGAAAACAAGGGCAAGTTCCTCATAAGCGTGAAACACTGGCCGAGTGGAAAGAATTAGATGCCGGGAAAAACAAAAACAGTGAGGAAAACATGGGCAAGTTCCTCATAAGCGTGAAACACTGGCCGAGTGGAAAGAATTAGATGCCGGGAAAAACAAAAACAGTGAGGAAAACATGGGTAAGTTCCTCACAAGTGTGAAACACTGGCCGAGTGGAAAGAATTAGATGCCTGCGTCAGTTTTTTCTCATCTCGCCAGTTATTCAAAAGAGCATCTGAAGCAAGCTGTGCCTGTGTACGTTTCACTTCATTTGGTGACTGTTCCAAAGAGCAGCCTCAGAATGCTGCACATTTTGAAGGGCAAGATTGGTTCTGGCTGAGAGCAGCAAGCATTTCAAGTTTGTTCCTGCCCGTGGGTTGTTTTCACACTTCAGAAACCAATTATCAAAAATCTGGGTGTGTCTCCGGATATTCTGAGCCGTAAGCATGAAGATCCACATTTTGTAAGTTACCAAGACATTTATGTGTTTGCACATGAGAAAAAGATTGATGTGCCAGACATGGAGAATTACTAATTATCCCTACCGCTTTTTTTTCTGGAGAACTAGAATTGATTTTGCAAGTAACTCTGTTGTGACAGCAGCCCATGACTCCCAGCAGCACAACAGCCCATGACACCAAGATATACGGAGGGCATTCAGAACGTTTTGAGCCTGAGATGGAATGATGCACTTTTCGGCAATTTTGATGCCTTGGCATCAAAATTTGGTTCATTATAGAAATGTATAAGAATTTTGAGGTTGATCCATTGTTGATTTTTTATTTTATGGCCACTTCAAAAAGACCTCCGCAAAAGTCAGAGACAGACAAAACTGGTGAATGTGAAAAACATCTGTTTCATCGAAGGTGCATTCTTAGTCGAATTTCGAAACTGCAATTGGCGTTGCAAACTTTTTGAACAAACTCGGAAAGTGGGGAGAATTCCAGGTGATCATCCCTTGGTCAGTGATGGGTGCCAAGGCAAGATTCATCTCCGACCATTGATCAAAAATGCGCCTTCGATCAAACAGATGTTTTTCACATTCACCAGTTTTGTCTGTTCCTGACTTTTGTGGAGGTCTCTTTGAAATGGCCATAAAATAAACAAGGTTAAAAGGTTCGCTTCCAGGGAAGCCATGGTTTTGTCTTTTGCAGTGTAGAAACTTTGGACGTGATTTCCAGCACAATTATTGTAAAACAGCATAACCAGAAAGCTTGGCAAAATGATCAAATTAAAAGTGCTGTGTGTGGAATTCATATTTCTTCCCAATCCACTTCTGCAAGCGCGTCTCAGATTGGTTTTTGGGAATTCCAGCGAATTTCAAAATTTGAAATTTGGAAAAAGGTAAGGAGGTAGCCTTGGCCGAAGGCTAGGGTAATGGTAACCTATCCTCTTGAGCATCTCTGGTTGCAGTGATTCGTAACATATGTGTTGAACGGCCGAATAACCAATTTCCACTCACATCCATCTGCGCTCCAACACATGCCTTCAATTTCGCAGATGGATGAACGCTTCCCAGCAGCAATGGAAAAGGAAAAGCGTTGCAGATAGAAATTAAAGTTTTACAACACCAATCTATCCATCGAATTGGCTGCCTTTTACTCGTCTGCCCATTTTGTAGACTTATCCCGTCTATGATGCCATATGGCATCATAACTTTTCAAGTCTGTCTGCTTCTGCAGCCTCATATGCAATTTTTGAAGTGTTTGGAACAACTCCTTTGAAGGCATGTTTACTTCCGATGACACGTTTATTGCAAAGACATGTACAAAGTCTTCATTCTGAGAATCGGAGTTGTACAACCGAAATCGTAAAAAATGATGAGAGGCGGTCTCCTTTGTCGGCGTGTCAAAGAGAAGCCGACCTGTCAATCAAGTCGCGAATTACCAACGATCCATCTTCACACTTCCGCCAACAAATTCCCAGAAATCCGATGAAAAATGTCATCAGATGCGGCCTGTGGCACCGTCAAAGGATTGAAAAAAAGTTTTCGAGATAAACGCACATTTATCTATTGATATTATTATTGTTTCCTGCATGCCCTCTGTTTTTGACTTTGAACTTTTCCCGCCATTTTGGCATGGTCCCTGTATCTCGGGTAGGGATTGCTAAAGTGCCATTTTTTGAGAAACCGGCTGGAGATATCGAAAAAATAGGCCGGATTCCACCCTGGAGATATCGAAAAAATAGGCCGGATTCCACCCTTTGGGTGGAATCCGGCCTATTTTTTCGATATCTCCAGCCGCCCGGCAGGGCTTGGAGTGACATACCCCCTCAGGCTAAATTTGGCCTAGGACACTTTTTTCCCTCCCAAATATCGATCCTTTATGATGCCAAATGGCGTCATAGACAGGACCCACCATTTCGGAGCAGCAGGCGAGCAAAAAACCCCAAAATTCACCCCAGATAAGCCTGCTGTTCGCATGTCAATTTGACAGGGTTACAGTTGACACTTAGCAATACAATCTGGTGGCGTTTTCGACAAGATGTCAAAGTGGGGTGTCATTCCAAAAAAAAAAGACATTTTTTAACACAATGCAGAGACGAGATTCAGTATTTTTTTCGTGATGCCATATGGCATCATAGACGAGATAAAGGTTGCTGAGTGTGATTGCTAATGGAGAGTCTGGATAATGGTGAAGTTATAAAACCAGTCACAGAATTTCGGAAGCTCTGATTCAAGTCGAAAACCCAGTTGATGTTGCCATGGGAACCGTTTTATTTGTTTTGCGACTGACGGATGATGTGTAAAGATGCCCGAATAAAACCGAAATGAGCGGTCGAATTGCTTCCACTTTTTGAAGAGGTGCGACCATTTTCCGTGATCGTCTTTTATTTTTTTCGCAATAATGAGCTGCCATGGTGATTAAAATGCTCAAATGATGAGCTGTATTCATTCTCAAGTGGATGAATTATGCAGCTTAGAAGGCAGTGTAGATGGAGTAGGCAGTGTAGGCCATACCTACTCGTAATTGCATACAATAAAATGTTTACATTTTAAAACCGACGGCATTAAAAAACACCAATCAGATCATTGTTAAAAAATAGCAGAAAAATCTCAATTTGGATCAATTTTTTGATAATTGTTCCGAGTTATCATCTTGCAAAGCGCAAACTCCTTATAAAACTGTACAATCGTATAGAATAAAATTTTCACATTTTTTCACGGATCGCAGAGAAAAATGAATCAGCTCTTCGTTTGCGTAAATGATAGAAAAATTCCAAATGTGGGCTAAATCCGTTGAAAACGTTTTGAGTTATCGATTTGCAACGAAAATCGACTATTTAAAACAGGGCTTGTGTTTTCGATTTGCGGGTAAAAATAACATTTTGTCTTAGCAGACGACGCATTCGCGTCTGCAAAAGACAAAACAAAAATCAACAATGCATCAACCTGAAAATTCTCATACATTTCTATAATGAATCAAATTTTGATGCCAAGGCATCAAAATCACCGAAAAGTGCATCATTCCATCTCAGGCTCAAAACTTTCTGAATGCCCTCTGTACGTAAAGTGAGGAGTGCATGTCTGTGAAGAAAATGCAGTTCTTTCTCAGATCCATCGAAAGCTTCTTGAGGAGTTTTGAAATCAATGCAACAACCCAGATACGAGGGCTGTTCAAAAACAAGTGAGACTTTTGTGATAATTCTCCCTAATCTACATCCATCTCATTAGCTTGGTGGTGATTTTTTATAAAATTGCCTTCTTCTGCACTGACTCACTTGTTTATACAATTATGTTGGCCTTTAAACCGATGGTACAGTGTGTTTTATCAGGATGGTTTGAAATATCTGCCGCTTCCCTTGAATCCAGCTCAGCGGAGAGAAAACACTTGCTTTTCACATGCTTGGCCATTTTGCTGAAAAGGAAAAACCGTATTGGGTACACGTGAGGTTGAACATTAAATGCAGTGCGCATCCAATGCCTTTCCTGGCCAGATTTTCGTCCTGAATCGCGTCTTTTGTCGTTCAGCAAAAACCAGTGTTGGGAACCTTTCTTAAAAACCAGGATCTTTTTCCAAAAATCTCTCCAAATTCCAAGAAATGTCTCCAAATTCCATGAGATTTCCCGCCATTGATGCTTTTTGATGCAGCCCAAGACTCCTAGCTCCCATATAAGGCTCTGCACTGTTCAATAACTGTTCCAGTAATCAATGGTATGCCCTCTGCTTAATCTTGTAGGCATTTTGGGTTCACTTTTCTGGAAAAACTGCTCTCGTTTTCATCGGTATCAGAAAAATAAGAGAAAACATCGGCCGGAGAAAGAGCAGAATCTCCCCCAACACAATGAATAGGAAATTATTAATTTTTCCTGGAGAGCTGCAGAAAAAACTACGACTTACTTTTGTCTAATATTGCAAAAACAAGGAAATTTCCGGCATTTCAATTCAAGAGATAATTTTCAAATGCATCCAAGATCCACAAGGCTGCAGCATTTCTTGTGAAATTTGACCAGAGTACCACGCAACAACCATTTTCTGATTTTGGAACAAAAGAAATCTCCAGGGTGCCAATGGAAGGTCACAATGACATCAGTCTCACTTGTTTTTGAACAGCCCTCGTATGTTGCAGTTGAAACACTCAACCGTTTGTTAATAAATTATTGATAAATTATAAATATACATTGCTTTATGGCACCCAAACTGCTTCCTTTCCTTTCCTTTTATTTGTGTGCTTCCTTCCGTCTCTATATTAAGCCAACATATTTTTCTTTGGAGACATTTTGGGACAGTTTATTTGCACAAATGGAATTTGCTTCCCATTAAAGAGGCGAATGTTGGATTTTAGTGTTTTGTCTATTCATGAATTTTCTAAACGTCTCCTTCCATTTCCAAATTGTGTGAGATGAACGAAATATGGATTGGATGAATTGTTATAATTTTGGCAATTTTGGAAAGAAAAAAGACACTTGTCAGTGAAAAACGCCATCTGATTTGAGAGTGTTGATAAAACACCGATGGTTGAATTTGATGAAACATTGTGTTTGCTTTTTGCTTGCCCTTCAAAACAAATTTCTTTTGGCATTGAGGCAAGTCCAGAATTTCATTTAGACTGACACTGGATAAAAAGCTGAATGATTTTATTTTATGGAATTTTGCAAAACAAAAACCATTATTTCAACATTTTTGAAGCAATCCAAAATTTACATCGAATGATTGCATTGAATTGAATTTAGGAAACTCTTGTTGCTAAAAAGCTTGGATTTTGTATAAAATATTTGCCAACATTCTGATGTTTTTGATTGTCGAAATTTCTTCTCGAAAGATATACATTGGTTGGATATCAAAAACGTCATCTGATTTGAGAAGATTAAACACCAGTAGCTGAATTTGATGAAACATCATGTGTTTTTTGGTTGCCCTTCAGAACAAATTTCTTTTGTCATTGAGGCAAGCCCAATGGTTGTGGAATTGAACTAGTTATGTTGATCTGTACTCCTTCTAACCTCAGTGATCATCAAAACCCCGTGACACGTCACATAATCTTGTTTGACAATCTTGTAGCTTGGTGTGTTGATATCGAAACCATTTTGTGAGATTTTGAGAAAAACTATGCATGACCAACCTGATTTTTCCACGAATGTGTCGTTGTTGATTTCCACGCTTCGATGCACTTGGCAATGGAATGGATTGATGGCAGAAACTGATGGAGTCTGCGTGAGCTTCGAGGACAAAAGATTTTGTCACGTTTCAGTCATGTGCAGTGATAGGATCATGAATGGACCAGGACCATGATGCTCCGCTCTCAGAACGTGAAAAGATGACCAACTTGAATTCATTCCCCTGTGATGTTTTCTCCTGAGGGGAAAAGTTATTCCTGAACATTCTTTGGCCATTTTGGGGTGTTTTTCGCCAGCAATGATTTCTGTCAAAATTTCGCTGTAAAATTATCTTTCAATCAAGGGAGTTTTACGTAAAGTGTGGAGTGAATCTTTCCATGTAGGCCTACCCTTTATTAAAATCCACTCGCTGTCATTCAATAGGAATGAACTCAACCGTGCTATATGTAGAATGAAAGGCTGAAACACGGGGAACATTATTTAACTCACGGGCGAGATCGGCACTTTGCTCTTGACTCGAGATCATCCTCACGGGGCGAGTTCGGCACTATCCTTTCCACATTGAAGCAGGGGCGCTGTCATGGTCCTATGGGAAGATCCAGGACAAGTTGAAACCTGGATCTTCTCTGAAGATGGGGAATTTATTAGATGGGCACGATTTATTACTGGTGATGATTACTCTTATAATGCTAGCGTCAGTAAAATGCTTGAATTACATGGCCTCCAACCCCTGACTGAGCGCAGAAAAGTCAAACGGCTTCTGTTTTTAAGTAAGGTAATCTCTCAACACTGCAACATTTCACTACCCACTGGTTTCAAAGTAGCAGATGTGCAAAGGAGAGCCTACCATAAATACTTTGTCACATGTCCTTTTGTTCGGAACTCTGATACATTCAATTCATTCTTTTATCGCACATTACGTAACTGGAATGAGCTCGCCTTGGACTCTCCCATTTCCCGAAATGATTTCCATCATTGGCTGCTGGGAAAGGCTCTTATCTGCAATGTACACCATGTTTAAATTTTCTATCTTCAATCTTTTCTTATTATCTCAGTGTGTATGCTCTTGGCTCTGTAAAGTGTTTTACTTTCTTCGACTTGTTGCCTGCGTTCAACCAAATCCCTCTGCCATTTTGTGCAGTGGTAAATAAATAAATAAATGGGACCATGACAGCGCCCCTGCTGCATTGTGAAAACGGTTCAAGTGCTGCGAAGAGGAAAGCATCGACCTCACCTGGTAAGAGCTATTCATAAGTAAGGAACATTAGCTACAGAAGCCAAACATCTGGGAGATGGAACCGACCCCAACCACAGTGAAAGCAGCTGCCTATGCTGGAATTGTAGTCCCCATTATCATCATTTCTCGCACTTGAAAAACAGCTATTTACACCGGATAAAATTATGTCTGCACTGCACTCACTGATAGTGTTGAATGAACGATTTCAAAGATGAAGAAAAAAACAGCTGTTCATCACAAGACCAAAGTAAAAGTTTGTTGCCTGTAGTTTACTGCCTCTGTTGCTGTCTGTTATGGCATGAAGTTGGACAATGTCATCTCGTCTGTTTTTTTACTTTATCTTGGAAACCCAAAGAACCAGCTGTCGCACATACACTCCCCACAAACCTGGTTCTTCCTGTCGTCCTACAAAGATGCCTGCCAAGCTTGTACCATGGAGGAGAAAGTGCTGCCCCAGGACTGTGATCATTTTCATGTGCCTTCAGAGGCACATTGATGTACCTTTTGCTAATAATTTGTAGTGCGGCATGATGATGGAATCCACTATAACCATATCGGGATGTTTTTCTTGTGTGTTTTGGGACGACCATGGATTCCAGCTAATCGTGGAGTGTCTTTAATCAGCATCCACTTCTCCTGTGGATGGATATTAAGTGCTTTTCTCAAAAAGACAGTGACATTCGTCAAAAATTAACATCATACTTCCTTGGTCGTTGCCACAGTCAGCACTTGAATGAAACAAAGTTTCTATTCTTGATAGCAACTGCTGGAGACTGCAAACTTCATGCTTCAAGACTCTGCCGGTCTTCCATCATGCATCACAATGACAAATGTTTTGTCATTGTGATGTGTGCCAAAAGATCAGCACAGGTGTTAAAGCCTGAAGTTTGCAGTCTCTCAAGATGTCCAATACATGTTCAGGGAAATGCTTGTCAGCCATGCAAAAACTTGCCTGATTTTTCTGACAGACGGTCAGGAACGCTTTTGGAACTGCAATTGTCAAACTTGACTTCAGTCCTTAAAGCTGGTTTTGTTTCAGGTCATAACTACTCATGGAAACCATCAACCATTCCAATTCATTTTTCTTTTTGCTCCAAAAAGTTGTCAGGGGAATCACAATTCGTGATTTGTGTTTTTGGAGTTCATGCTCGTGAAGGAACTCAGCCCTGTAAAACACATTCTGCTTCTGTGGTTGCATTTATTGTTACATTTTTGGGTGTTCATGCTCATGGAAAGGCTCAGCCGTGCTGTTATGTTGAGGCAGTGTTTGTTTGTGCTCCAACCACGATCATCATATCATTTGCCGTTTTGAATTGACAGCCATGTGGCCGGTGGTTCTGCAAGAATAGGGCACAATGTGTAATGCATTTTTGGAAGTTCATGCTCACGGAAAGACTCAGTCTTGCTCTCCTGTTGAGGCCGAGGCAGTGTTTGTTCATATTCCAAACATCATTCATAATCATATCATTTGCCGTTCTGAATTGACAGCGTGCAGCCGGTGGCTCGGCAAGAACCTACATTGCCCTTGCTTATACTCAATTACCACATTTTGTACCAAAACAAAATAACCAGAGACCATTTGGACATATCCACTTATGTAGATTCTATCTACAAGGTGTTAACTAAAGTTGGGGCATAGTTGATGGGGAGTGTTCCTGCTTGTGATTGTCATGAATCGAAATCAATGAGAAACAAAATGAACTCGGACTCCTGTTTCCAAGATACCTATATAGCGTATATAGCCCCCAGAGAATTCTGTTGCCATGGTAACCGAAGTTTTTGGTGGTCGTGTCATGGAAATAGGGGGTCACAGAACATTCTGTTACTGGATCATTTATTTTCAATTTGTTCTGAACAACTCCTCTACAAAAATGGGAGTTGTACGACGAAAATGAAGTTAAGCCTTCTCGGTCCCTATTGGGTCCTTGTGGGGGTATTTGCAGGGCTGATGAGGGTGAAGTCGATTTCATCCTACAACTCCCATTTTTGTGGGGGAGTTGTTCAGAACAAACTTAAAATGAGTGCTTCAGTGAAAAAATGTCCTCCGACCCTCCATTTCCAAGACGTGTCCCCAAAAATAAACTTCGGTTGCCATGGCAACATGATGCTTTGGGGGCTATATCTTGGAAACGGGGGATGGAGCAAATTTCGTCGCTGATTAATTTGGTTTCGTATGATCATCAGGAACACTGCCTATCAATAATTATGCCCCACTTTTACTTGACACCCTGTAGATACCGATTATCTTTTGTCAAGACTCCAATCTTCAGAGCTTTCTGTGGGGTGTGTCAAATTTTTACAGGAATTGGCAAAATACTGTCTGGAATACATGCCCCGTTGTGTGAAAACATATTTGAGGTTGTGCAAGTTGATTGAAGATTATAAAGTGTAAAGTTTGGGTGGAAATCTTATTACAAGCGAAACAAGGTACTGCGAGATCACCTGGTGAGACCTGGTGAACAGAGATTTCCATTGTGTGAAAATGTCCCTTTCCGACCACCCCAAGTAGGTGTTCGACTCCTTTGGTGGCCAGTTTTTATTCTGGGCAGATGAACTGGTTATACATCTAAATTCTTTCACACTGTGATCACAAAAGCTGTCTAATTTGCATTTTATTTTACTGGATAACAATTAGCGAGGAAATAATTCGTCGAAGCCATTGGCCTTTCGTCAATAAACCTTTCTTGCGGAATTACGTACGTAATGCCTGTAAATGCACAACTTCACTGGACAAGATTGAGAGTTTGATTTACAAATGGAAACAAACAACGAGGACCACACACCGAATTCACATCCCATCATCAACTCTCACTGTTGGAACAGTCTTCTCTCTGGGAATGCCTGCATTGATCACATAACTGTGGAAATCGAAGTGGACCTTCTTGAAGAGAACCAGATCGGAGTTTCTAAAGGTCTTCTGCCCTCCAATGGCAAGCCGTTTTCTGATGATTCTGCCTTCCAAGATGGTATTGTCCGAGGAGTTGAGACAGAAGCCAGATTAAACGAAGAGAGTGATCAAGATGAAGACCACGGCATTCGTGACACACCACCAGAAAGTGAAGTTGGTGAGTGAAGTCACATTCCTCTGAACGTGAAACCTGACGTTTGACAATGGTATCCAATACGGAAACTCGCCAGATATTAATCCCATTTTTATATTTCTGATATTGTCAATTATTGTCTTGCTCGTAGATGAGTGTCCTCTCGCATCTGCTCCAGGCCTATTACGATTCCCAATCCGGCCTGTCGTCATTTTAATTGAATATCTTACGATTTGAGATGTTACACAGAAGTTTCTCACAAGCGTGTGCTTGCGTTTGTGGCTTTTTTTTGTGAAACGAAACGGCCAAGTGATGCATGCCAGTTCTTGCCATTGATATCAGAGGCGTGTCCAGCCCTCCGTGATGCCAAATCCAGGGTATGGGGCAGTGCCCCAGCAGGATTCCAAGCGACCGAGCCCAAGCAGCAGAAATTGTGAAATTTGGCTTCATTTTGCATGTAAACTTGCATTTTTTCCCATTTTCCCTGTGGAGGAAGACCGTCAACCCCTGATTCCCCCTCTCCACCCTTCTGTGTCTGCCTCTGATTGATCTAGTGCTGCCGAAGTGTCTTACCTACTTGTTTCGAAAAAGTAAACTTGATCCTGGTTTGTACAAATGTTGTCCGAGAAATCTTTGTTTTGTAAATTTCTTTATTTTTCATTCTTTTAGCTGATCTTTCTGATGATAACAGTTTTCTGAACCAATCAAACCCCGCAACTGGGATTCAGCACCTGTTCCAAAACAGCAAGCTAGCTCCAGACATACCATCAACATGTGATAAGAATAACTTCCCTACTGCCTTTGCAGATGATCTCAAGGGACGTGTGAAAAGACACCACCTGCATAGAAAAGTTTACAGATGTGACGAGTGTAACTATTGCACGCATTACCGAGCCAGTTTGTCGGACCACCTTCTTCGTCACTCTACAGTTAGACCGTTCAAGTGTGACAAGTGTGACTACTGTTCAAAAACCTCCGCTGGTCTGAAACAACATCAAGGCCGTCATACCACTTTCAGGCAATTTGCATGCAACAAATGCGACTACAGGGCAAAGATGTCTGGAGACTTGCGATCACACCGGAGCTGCCATTCCTCAGAGAAGCCATTTAAGTGTGACGCATGTGGCTTCTCCACAACGAGTGCTCGGAACTTACGAAATCATCAAATCTGCCACTCCTCGGACACATTTAAATGTGATTTGTGTGCTAAATCATTCAAATCGACTATGCAACTCTCACGCCACGAACGAAGTCACTCCAATGGGCCGTTGATATGCACGAAATGTATATTGTCTTTTCGGTCTATCGAAGGCCTGAGAAATCATTGCCGCGCTATTCATTCTGAGTGAAATTGTCTCCAACCCCGCATGTCTTTGCAAAGACCAGACACCGAATTCAATTTCATGAACTGCCCTGGAAAGACCGGGCTTTGAGAGATGGGCTCTGGAATGGCGTTTATCCGAGGTTCCAGGTATAATTTTTAGCATCGAAGTAAATGAAGGAAAATATCCCTGCAACCTCGGATTAGCTCTATTTCGGAGCACTTCTCATCGGGGCAAGTGTGGTACATGATTCATGTCTTCATTCTGAGCGAAAAGGTGTTAACGTGTGATACATGATACATGTCTGCACATTTATAATTTAGAAATATTGTTATCAATCCATTTGATCGGTCATCCCTTTCTCTCTTTTCTTTTACACCAGACCAGAACACTCTTTTCTGACTTCTGTGCAAAACATTTTCATGAAACATCTAATTTATCTCACAGTGAAGTGGTTAGGAGGATGGAAAAAATTCAAAACCCTCTCTTACAACATTGATAACACCTCTTTATCCACTTGATTCTCCACCATCTGCAGAAAGTGGAATCGTTTTATGCTCGTTAGGACATGAACAGCCACTTTTATAGACTTAAACTGCCATGAGACATGACACCTCAATATTACGAAGACTTTCTATTTTTTTCTTCAAGCACTGTCGGATCATATTCCCCAATGACATTCATGCTCATCTTCGACTGAACAGCAATTCAATAGCTTCAGGAAACTGTTGTGCTCTGCAAAGAAATGATTTTTCGCAGCAGAAATCTGTCCATGAAATTGACAATTGGATTCAAACTGATTGTGAGTGACAAATGGGGAATGCAACCATGCAGGTTGAACTGGGATGCCAGGTCACGTCAAACCATACATTGGTGCATCTTGCATTCTGGCCCATCAGAGTGAGGGGGTAGGGAACCAGAGGTTGTGGAATTTTGAAATCACGGAGTTCATTTTGGGTGCAAAATGTGATTCCTCCTTTCAATTCTTTCAATTTCATCAAGAAAGGGTGCTTTTTTCATGGGAACAGGGGTGGTCGCCAAGTCCGCCCCCACTTTATTTGCCCTCGATACACTATGATTTTCTGACATGCATGTAGTTACTCATTATTTTGAATGTCTGTGCGCACTCATGAAGAAATCAAGACACATTCCTGACTGTCCAGGGGTATACCATTTTGGAGAAATGGATAGAATGTCTCTGATCGGAAATCCAATCAAACTCACTTTATGCTATTGGAATCCTGGAGGTAAGATGGCGGTTACACCATTATTTGATCCAATAATGAAGAGAATTTGATGTCAAATTGACAACTACTCAGAATGGTCAGGTCAAAAAAGAGATGGTCCAAGAGCAAGTTGATTTTCTCATGTTCTTTTCACCGATTATTGGAAGGCATTTTATTCTGGTGATTAAATTCAGATTTTTACAACTTTATTTTTTCTTCCGGTGTGGTGAACATTTGAATTAATTATGACTTTTGTTCGCTCCATCTGTCGCCTGTTGCCGCCAAGAAACCCCAAGAACTCCTGCCCTACCATCATAAACCATTTTCCCTAACAAAATGCAGCTCACTGAGCACAACAGACATTATCCATTTTCACCGCCTGGGAAAGAAAACCATAAAATAAAGAATCTCTCCACGATGACGAGAAAACTGTAATTTCTGTCCCATGTGACTGCCCTCCAAAAAGCACCATTGAGGCTCAAAAATTAATAGAAAGGAGGTATTGTGGCATTGTGTCACGTTTTATGAGACAACACAACTTGTTCTTGAGGCGGAGGGTACGTGACATTTCTACGGGTACTACAAAATAAACTAAAAGATTAACAAATAACAATCACCTGAATTGATTTCGTCATCTGGTTACAATGTCGTCACACGAAGGTGCACCAAATAATTCACCAACTTCAATCATCATTAAAGTGCACCAAAGATTGCACCTGCGTTTGGGAATGAACACCAAGACCATGGACCCAACCGACCACGGTACAAATTGTAGTTTGCTGTCTTTATCTGTTGGCTCCCGATTTTGTTCGTAGATTTTATCTTAAAGATATTTGTATTTTGCCATAGGTTTGTCACTCCCATGGGGTTGTACCCCGAAAGGAGAGACCTGAATTGTGAACAACAGTGCATGAATGGTGATGATGCTGACAACTTTGATTCATGATTGACACTGGATGATCCAGTACTTTATTGTGATTTAATGTGATGCTATGATCAGCTTGAAGGGTCATTTCATGTCCAATCTGGGTCATCATGAATGATCAACACTGGGACAGTTTTCTCAGAATGTGGACGGTCTCTCCACGAACGTTTTTGAAAATCAAATTGCAAGAATATGAGTGAAATTCACGAAAAATTGGGGTGGAATGTGGTGGCAAAATTTTCAAGGCAGGTGGGCTGTGCACGTATTCTCGATGTAAAATGCTTCCGCATCCATCAAACCCTCCTTGTTTTAAACTTGCATCAAACCTCTTCACACTGTCTCTGATCATTTTCTTTGGGTAAAATGTTTTGTTCATGGCGGGGACGACTATCCAATGTATGTCCTGGACTTGGGAGCTGGAGTGGGAAAATTCTAAGTGGGGTAAAAGGAATAACAAACTGTAAACAGTGGGTTGAAACTTGGAGATGTAATGTATCCGATGCTAAAATATCACCCTTACCAGGAAGTTCGACGATTTTATCTCCATTTTTTATTCAACTCGATTTTTGACTCAACTCGCACCATGGCGATAAAATCGTCGAACTTCCCGGTAAGGGTGATATTTTAGCAATTGGGGCAAAAGGAGATTGTACAGCAAATGTATATTTTGAAGAGAACTGTAAACGAAATCATGGATTCTTCTTCTGACATTGCCATCTGTTTGTGACAACCAGTCGAACATGATGAATTTGGTGGATTTGTGCACTTCAAATGGGTACATGTGGAGAAAATCACACTTGACGTGTTTGTTGTTTGAATGGTAAATCTCCTTTATCGCAGGAGAAGCTTATCGTCTGAGAAACTTTTTGATTTTCCATCCATGTGAGAAGAATTTGACCCCGATGATGTGTTTCTGAGGGGATGTTATACATTTGCTCCAAAACTTTTAGAGATATTGTGGAATTTCGGCACTGATCATGGTTAGTGGTTAAAAGCCTTTTACTGCAGCCAGTTCTCAAAAGATTGTTGCCTGGAAACTCTCGTGAAAAAAAATGTCCATCCCGTGTAAAATGTTCTTTTTTGCCAATTGGTTTCAGAAAAATTGCAATTTTGTGCCCAAAATGAACCCGAACATTTCAAAATTTCTTCACCTTTTCTGCTTTTTCAATTCGGTCTGCCATGTCAAAGGGAAGAGTCCCTGGCAGGGGTGCCCTTTGACATGACAATCCGAATTGTAAAAGCAGAGGTGAGGAAATTTTGAAATTTTCGCGTTCATTTTGGGCACAAAAGATTGCCTCTGTCCCAAGGATCCCGCTTCGGTGCTGCATAAGACCTGGTGGCACATGCTGCCCCCCTTCGCAAAGGGCTGGATCCATATCTGGTTGTAGCCCATCACTGGTTCGACATTCCCAGAACACCAGAAGAAACGTGAAGAATGATCCGCCCTGGAAATGAAAATAAATATTTGCAAGCTGAAATGGAGCATGCCAGTGACCCATGCTAAAATTTACACCAGTGGGTGGCGATTCTGCTATTTTCATGGGCCCCAACAAAGCTCCCAACAAGGTTGTAGCGCGCGGGTATTCTTAACATTTTTCAATGAAACAATTATGATCTTTACGCTTAGTTCAGGCCGTTCAGCAGAGTGTGTTTCATCTGGTTTTCTTTTCTGCCTTTTTCAGAAATCATTGGTACAGAAAACCAGTGAAACTGAACAGAGGAATTCATTCTCCATTCAATTCCAAGAAGAGAAACATGTCTGCACCTGATGCAAAGAGATTCAGGAATTGCTTCGTTAAACTTGTCCGACTTGACTTGTCAAAGCTATCCAAGCATCAACGGCTTAGACTTGCCCGAGGCCGGAAAAAGCCGAAGAACTATCGGGCTTTGGAGTCCTCCGACTCAGAAGACCTCCACTCCGCTGTTGGCTCATCCATTTCCCGTAAGTCCACGAAGCCGACTATCAGTGTGAAGAAACAGCATCGTTTCCACTCAGCGACAAGGACATTCAGTTGTGATCAGTGCAAATATCCTGCAACGAACTTGGGGAACTTGCGGAGGCACCAAATTTGTCACTCCTCAGACAAACCATTCAAGTGTGACAAATGTAACTTCAGCACAAACTGGTCGCATCGCTTGAAGAGTCACGCCATATGTCATTCAACCATCAAGCCATTTAAATGCAACCAGTGTGACTTCTGTACAAAGTTACCAGAGAACTTGAAGAGTCACCGAGCATGCCATTCATCAGACAGACCATACAAATGTGATAAGTGCGACTTCTGTGCAAAGACCAGAAGCAATTTGAGGCGCCATGTAGTGAGGCGTCATACTGAAATCACACCTTTCAAATGCGACCAGTGTGACCACTCTACAAAGTACTTCAGTTATTTGCGACTACATAAACTCCGCCGCCATTCAGCTAAATCCCTTAAATGTGATAAGTGTGACTACTTCGCAAAGACCCCAGGAAATTTGCTTATGCACAAATTCCTCCACTCAGCCACAAGACCATTTAAATGCGACAAATGTGACTTCAGTACACACATTTTGAGATGCCTGATAAGACACAAAACATGTCACTCTGCCGATAAAACATTTAAATGTGACCAGTGCGATTACTGTACAGATGTGTTTGGAAGGTTGAAGGTCCACCAAGTATGCCACTCCACAACCACACCGTTTAAATGCCATCAATGTGACTTCTCCACCAAGACAGCAAAGCGCTTGCAGAGGCACATGATGCGTCACTCTGCAGTCAGACCGTTCAAGTGTGGCCAATGCAACTACTCTACTATTATTCCTGAATACTTGGAGAAACACCAAATGCGACACTCCGCAGTGAGACCATTCAAGTGTGACGAATGTAGTTTCAGCGCAAAGACACAAAAGGTTCTGAGTGTGCACAAAATGCTTCATTCCTCAGACAAGCCATTCAAATGCGATGAATGTGAATATTCAACCAGGACCATAAACAATCTGCGACGTCATAAAGTGAATCACTCTAAAGTGGAATCTCGGGTTACTTTTTCTGATTGGCTTATGGAATGCAAAGAAACCGCTGCGTTAGTACTTTTTGGTTAGAATTGTAGTTGCATCATAAATCATGTCATCGAATTTCGAATGCAATTCGAATGCATTTCATTTATTCATTTACTAATTAATTTTATTTTTGAGCTTGTTTGGAAGAGGAATAAGTGTGAATCACTGAATTGTGACAGAGATCAGTTCTGCCAAGGTTTGCTGTGACGCTTTCGGTTGTTTTCTGGCAGTTTTCTGGCATCGTTGTTTCATGCAGGAAGGAAAATGGTGATCAATTTGCAGAAGACACCTTTTTAGAATGAATGATCAGTGCCTGCTGAGATATCCGAAAAGTTGTCAAACTAAAAGTTGAACGCACTGGCGCTTATGAATGCAGTTCTCTATTGGAAAATATCAAGCTGACTGTACATGTTGTTCGAGATGCCCAACCAGGGTTGCCAGCGACCTGAAATACCTGGAGAACCTGGAATAGTCAAGGAATTTGAAAAAAGAACCGGAAATACCTGGAAAACCTGGAAAAGTCAGGGATTTCAAGGGCTTTTGCTACGAAACCTGGAAGTCAGGGAAATCGAAATGCCAAAAGGGAATTTTTCCAGTCACCACTTTTCCAGTCACTCAGTGTGATGCTCTGTTTTGGAACATTCGAGCCAACTTTTGTCAAAAATGCTATTTTGCTTCTTTTTCAAAATGAATGCATTTCATCAAGCTGTGGAGTTTTTTTTTTTTTTAAATACTATTGGCCTTAAATATATTTACCGGCCATTTTTTTCATATTATGATTTCAAAACAATAATACGGATACTTGGAATGTAAAATTTCATCAAGAATTTCGCATTTTTTTGTAACGAATGTTAATTTTTTTAGTTAATTTTTAATTTGATTTAATTTTGTTTTCAGAAGAAAAGGAAAAGAGAGAGGCGACTTACCACATGCAGCAGCAAGATTGAAGTGGAATTATGCAACCAACAAGACGGACATGAAGTAACCGGATGCAAGAAATTGCACCAGTGAGCACAAGACCAAGACGTTGGATAAGAGTAGAAAAGAGCACAGGATGCTGAGCAGAAAAAGCACAATTTGCCAAGCAGGCAACAATTGCAGAGATCATTTCAGCACAAAAGCCAAAAGGCCCCTAAACAGAAATGCAAATCCCAGCATGCAGCATGTGGCAAGTTGCCAGGGAAGAAAAGAAAAGAAGAAAAACAAGGCATGAAAAAACGAAAATCATCAGAAAAGCCTAACCTTGTAAAGAGGCAGAGAATATCAGAGAAATGCATGGCAGTAACGAGGAAAAAATGTTGCAAGAAACTTCATAGGAGTCGGAATGACTCCCATAAGGCAAGCTCAAAGACGATGGTGGCCTTCCAGTAAAAAAGAAATCTGAGGTGCCCACCATGCGATACTTATTTGTATAATACAATTTAAATTTTTACTGACGGTGGTTTTGCCCAACCTCTATATCGACAAAAGATGTTGACGTAAAAGCTTTTTAAATTGCCCAAGTGAAGCTACTGTCCTAATGTTCATTGGTATGGTGTTCCAGATTTTTGCTGCAAAGACAGGAAAGGAGAGCAAGCCGAAAGATGTACGCACAACATTAGCCATGGGTATCAGAGCTTGGTCACGTGACCGAGTGCTATAATTATGGGGAAGATGCAGCTCACCAATGAGGCCTAAATTTGAGATGTGGTTTATCTCCTTATACATATATATCGATACCTGATAGCTAATGATCTGCGACAAATTAAGGCAGCTGGACCTTTTCATAAAATTAACAACAGGTTCATTGAAGGGTAAACATCCAGTTATTCTTATTGCTTTGTTTTGGAGAGTTTGCAGAGACATTATTGTTGAGGGATAACTACAGCCCCAAACTGCGGCACAATATCTTAACAGGGACTCAAAGTAAGACCGGTAAACAACTAATCGGAGATCTGCAGGCAGAATTCTTTTGCACTGATAAATTAAAAAAAGTGCTTTTGACAGTCTACTCTTCAGGTAGTCAACTTGTGGATGCCAGTTAAGCGAACCATCAAGTACAACCCCCAGAACCTTGTTAGCATTGGAAAATGAGATAACAGACTTTCCTATTTTAAGGGACTGAAAGATTTCAAAATTCCTTTGGATTGGTTTAAAAATGCAAAATGCTGACTTTTCTGTGTTTAGAATCAAGTGATTCGAACCACACCATAACAGCACATTGTTCAAAATGTCACGAGCATGATTGTAAAGTTCATTTTCTGAGGTGCCACGCACAAGGATAGAAACATCGTCAGCATATGCTACAGTTAGTCCGTCTGTTGCCTGGAAAATATCATTAAGAAATATGCTGAAAAAATTAGGCCCCAATATACTTCCCTGAGGAACACCTTGGGTGGTCAACTTAAACTCAGACTTAAAATCACTGATACAGACAGTTTGCTTTCTATCAGAAAGGTATGACTTGATTAGTGTATGCATTTTCCCCCTGATTCCATAACATGACAACTTTTCCAAAAGAATGTGATGATCTACACTATCAAAAGCCTTGCTTAAATCCAGGAATAGGCCCAGCACAACGAGTTTTGAGTCAAGTGAAGCCTTAATCTCATTAACTATGACCATTAGGGCATCCATTGTGGACTTATTCCTGGAGAAACCATATTGGTGTGGATTGAGAATATTTGTTTTCGCAAAGAACTCCTGCAATCTATCATGAATAGTCATTTCAAATATTTTACTAAGAGCCGGAAGAATGGAAATGGGCCTGTAATTGCAAACATCAGCTGCCGATCCCTTCTTATAGATCGGGACAATCTTGGCTATTTTCATAGAACTTGGAAATTTTTCTGAAGAATACATCAAGTTGCATAGAAACTGAATCGGGTGGGCAAGCTGAGCAGCATTCTTCTTAAGTAGCTTGGAGGGGATCCCATCTAAACCTGCTGAGGTGTCCCTTAGGCGACGAATACAGTCAGAAACCTCAAGATAACTAACCGGGGGGACATATATGGATTTTTCAACACATCTGATACGCTGTATAGGATTGTCAGAAAAGGAACTGAATCGTTCTTTTAGAGCACTGAAACTAAAATAATCAGAAAACTTCTCTGCTATTTTATGTTTGTCTGTAAGAAGTTCGATTCCGTCAAGTATGCAAATCTCATTTCCAGTAGGAGATTTCCCAATGCTTTCACGGATAACACCCCACACAGCTTTGGAATCACGTGCAGAGGATAGTCTCCTTGCATAATAGCTCTCCTTTGCCTGTCCCAGCAGATATTCAATTTCCTCACACAAAGAGTCCAAGCGTTCAATTAACAATAAACTAAAAGGAGATTTGCGAACCTTGGTTCTTAAATTGTCTCTTAGAGTTATCTTTGAAACAATGTAATCATTGAGCCAAGGTAAGCAGGAATATTTAATACGCTTTCGACTAAATGGGGCTTCAGTTCTTTTGGAGGCAGAGGACAGAATGCTGCCTAAAGTTGACGTAAAAAACTCAACAGCAAGATCAATGTCAAGCATACAATACATGTGAGACCAGTCGTAAGATGCTAACGAGTTGTAAATAACATTGTAATCAACAACCATGCGGGTCGGACTGCCTGCCACAGAATTGCTATTGGTAACAGGAAAAAAGTTTTTCTTGCAGGCAAATACAGGAAAATGGTCAGAAATTTGAAAAATGATTGAGCCACAGATGTCAACGGTAATGTCTGAAGAAAAAATTAAATCAAGAATTGTTGACGTTCTGTGGGTCACCCTAGTTCGTGTTGTTATGACCTGAAACATATTGTTTGAAAGACATTCACCGTTAAATGCTGCTGTAGCACTCTCCATCTTTGCAAAATCAAGATTAAAGTCACCCAAGACAATGCACCAGGCCGAAGAAGATCGCTGTGACAAATATGTTTGAAAAAGATCTTTGAGAGCTGAGGCACTAAACGAAGGTGACCTATAAGTGACAATGACATCAATATCAACCCTTCTTCCAGATACAAGATCAAAACAAATGTTGACGCCCAGACTTTCTAGTGAGTCAGGTACGTTCAACCCATGGACTTCAAATGAGTTGAATAGAAAACGCTTTCTTATAAAAAGCCCAACACCACCACCATGTTTTTTGGCCCTGCGCGAGAACACGTAATTGAAGTCTTTGAGCAGAAAAGGCTCAAGAAGGTCAGTCCTTTGCCAAGTTTCTGTGATAGCTATGATATGCAAGTCAAAAGAGCACAGCTCAATTAGGAGCTTGAGTTTATCAATATTTTTTGCAAGACTGCGAATGTTACAGTTGACGAGCATGAGATCAGACCTATCAAGTAACTTATTCAGGTGAGCAGTAGATAAAGAGACATTCTTACAAATGTTACAAGACATGATGGAAAGACAATAACGAATTCAAAAAAGGAGCTAACACTCAACAGATCTTTTTCAAGTCTTCAAATGAAGCAATGCTGACCACTCGCTGACCATCTGACTTCCGAGCAAGGATTCTACCATCAGAGGTCCAGATGTATTTCCATTCCGTCTGCCCAGCTTTTTCCTTTGCGGCTCGAAGAAGATCACTGAAGTACTTGACCAGGTGTTCCCCAGCAAAGATCCTCACATCTGGGCATTTGATGAATCCCAAAGCATGCGTAGTCAGATTACAGCGACGAAATGCAGACAGAAATTTGTTCTTGGTTATTCTGGAGACGAATTTGACAACAATTGATCGGCTACCATTCAGCGCTGGTTTCCCAAGGTAATGTACGGCATCAATAGATACAAACGGGTTGAGCTCAACACCGACCTTCACTGCAATCGCACCAACCAACTTGAGCAAAGCGTCATCATTGCCACCATGAGGTAAGATTAGGCAGTCCTCTTATGACTATATTGTTGATGCGACCATACTGCTGGAGCTTGATCACGTCCTGGCTCAGATGGTGGACCTTCTCCTGGATATCAGCAGTAACTTCCATTTGCTGTTGAACAAGAGCAGTGGTGCTTGCAAGTTTTGCTCCAAACTCAGCAAGTTGAGTATCAAACACGTCAAACTTTTCACTGAGATATTGAATTGACTTGGCTACCTCAGCATGACGATTGTCAACCTTTTTCTCGAAGGCATCAAAGGCACGGAGAAGCTTGTCCAGCTGGTCCAATTTGGACAGCTTCTCAGCAGCTTTATCAAACTTGGCGAGTTGAGCAGAAATTTTACCAATGGCAGAGTCCGTTGCCTCCTTGTAGAGCTTCAATTCACTAATTACGGAGTCGTTTGTCGACATTGCAGCAAATCGATTGTTGTAGAAGAGGCTGTCAGATGTTACCAGCCACAGGTTGTACAGTTGTTGGCAACCAAGATTATAACCTAAGTTTACCTGTATCCTAGTGAGGCCACCACCTCAAAGAAACAATGTTTCACGTTCTTGGCATTCTTTCATGAAAATCCTGAAAATTGAAAGTTTTATGAGACAACGGGCCACAAAAGGACCTGGAATTTCCTGGCAACGGACCTGGAAAAGTCAGGGAAATGAGATCTGGGAAATGGCTGGCAACCCTGCCAACTCACTTTCAAAGGTACATTTTTGCCCATTTTCTCCATTCCCACTGCTCGGCCGGCATTTAAAGAAAACTGGTAACCTTTCGTTAAAATGGTCCGTAAAATATGTGTTCTGCATTTATGTCATCATTCTTTGCATTTTCTGTCATGTCTGATTCGCTGTTTCCATATGCATTTTAAAAGAAAAATCTGCACAAATGCCTTTAACGCGCTTTTTTGAACCATTTTGAAGAGAATTTTGAATATTTTACAATTTTTTACAATGTTATTGGAGATTTGTGAAACTATGCCAGCAAACCAAAAAGGTCTTGTCAGTATGGGCACGGGAAACAGAACCGCATGCAGGGAGGTGAAGAGCCACCTCCTAGCTTTCTGGAGCAAACAGGGAGTTATTTTTGCCACACCTTCAGCGATCACATGTCGTTGCCAGAGGTTACACATGCTTTGGTTTAGTCAAAACTTCCTAAAATGGAGTGCTATGTTGCTTCATTTGCCCTCCAGGGTTTTGTTCCGGTCTGCACAATCACTGACAACTGACAGCTGAAAGCAACCAGTTCGCTACTGTCTTTGGGATTGCCGACATTTTAGAAAAAGTCATGTGAGCATCACACTTGTTTTTTAAAAAACGAAGTGATCTCATGCCTTTTGTCTGCGTCCAGCTTCCAGATTTGAGCTGAAGGCTTCGAAGAAAGAGTATGAGAGTTTTTAATCTTTAAGTTTTTGATCAGAACGTTTGCAATGGCACCAGTCTGTCGCATTCCGATTTCGCTAACCGTGCTTGTGAATGTGCTTTGCTGTGCACACTTGGAAGAAGTGGTCATTGAAGTTGGTTTTGTTTGCTCGTCATATTTTCTCTGATTATTTGCTGACACATTTTTGATGATTGTTTGCATGTTCTACTGTAACAAAAATACACGATGATCCGAAACATTGCTTTTTCCATTGATACACCGCATGGCTGGGTTATTTTACTACAATGCTGTTGGACCGCGTGGAAAACTTGCGATAACATTTTTGGGCTTGTTTTGGATTTGGCAGTCTTCAGTCCATTGTGGACTGTGACCGCAAACGGCGCCTGCAACGCCAATCAGCATTTTTGGGCAGACTCTTTTAGCATTTTAAGTCTGACTCTAGCATACAGCAGCCTTGTCACAAGCTAAAGTGTCACTCTTCACGTAGCAAGGAAATGTGAGCACTGATCAGAGTCTGCCAGCAACTGAAAAAGAATATCAGAAGTGCCACAAACACTGCACCGAGGCAACATTAATGCAACCAGTACTCAACAAATTCTCTTGCTACTTAGCAAGAATTGCTTATGGCTTAAGAATTCACCGGCTCCTTCGCTCTTCACATGGGCCATTTACTGATGTGAATGTGATTTACTTGGGAAAATGTGAAAATTTACTGATGTTAATGTGACAGTTCTCACGATGTTACATAGCTTCAAACATGCAGATGAAGCTATTTATCTCCGAGACCATTCAAATGTGATCCAAGTAGCGGCAAACCATTCATGTCAGATCACTTTGTGATCTAACACGAATGGCTCAGTGTGCAATTTCTTTTGGCTAAAAGATTTTGTCAATCATGACAAGAATAATCATTTTGCGTGAACTTTCTTTTTTTTTGGTGACATTTCAAAAAATGTGGCCAGTAAGTCTTAAAAACACCTGCCGTCGGTGATCTTATGGGTCCTATTCCGAGGTACCATTCACATGTGGAAAACGTAATAAAGCCTTTGATTTTTGGGCAAAGCTTGCAATTCTATCATCGTGGTGACAATCTTTCGGAAAAGTTACAGATTTGTTGCATTTTTCTGACAATTTCAAAGAGCCATCTGGCATGTGTCTTTCTGAACTGTCGCGTCTACAGCAGGCCATTCAAGTGATAACAGTGTTGCAATTCTGGGAATTCAGCTGGTTCCTTCAGGAGACATTTGACAAGTGTCTCCAATGACCGGGTCATTTGATCAAACACTTCCGAGCACTTAAATTTGCACTGTGAAGTTTGAGTTCAATGTGGCCATAGGCAATCAGGAAAAACGTTTTATCATATCACTTCCGTCAAACCTTCTCTTGCCAGCTCTGATCAATTTATTCGAAGAAAAGGTTTCCTTGATGATCGTAACTTGATTTTCCGGACAACGTCCTGTATTTCTTGAGAGCAGGAGGCATCCTTCCAAGTGTGGCAAATGGAGAATGCACAATAAAAATTTATCTCACTTTCAAAAAAACTTAAATCAAAAGAGTGGATTATTCTTTTTCTGCCAGCACACACCAAATCGAAATTCGATTTGAACGACCGGGAGGGCGTCATCGAAATTCTTGAATTTTTCTCATCAAGGACAAGTGTTGGACAAGGACTTTCATGCATGTTGGATTCGAATGACAAAATATCTCACAAACTTTATGAGTGCGAAACTTTAGAATTAACCATTCGGATAAGGACATCTTGTCCCCTATGATGTTTTTCTGAGGGGATATACCTACGTTCGTACTAAAACTTTCCAGAGGTACTGGGCAATTTTGGTTCCTACCACGTTTTGGATGGCCAGAAATCATTTTGATGCAGCCTATTCCCACAAGATTGTATCGCCTACCACGTTTTGGATGGCCAGAAATCATTTTGATGCAGCCTATTCCCACAAGATTGTATCGCCTACCACGTTTTGGATGGCCAGAAATCATTTTGATGCAGCCTATTCCCACGAGATTGTTATCGCCTACCATGTTTTGGATGGCCAGAAATCATTTTGATGCAGCCTATTCCCACGAGATTGTTATCGCCTACCACGTTTTGGATGGCCAGAAATCATTTTGATGCAGCCTATTCCCACAAGATTGTTATCGCCTATCACGTTTTGGATGGCCAGAAATCATTTTGATGCAGCCTATTCCCACAAGATTGTTATCGCCTATCACGTTTTGGATGGCCAGAAATCATTTTGATGCAGCCTATTCCCACAAGATTGTTATCGCCTATCACGTTTTGGATGGCCAAAAGTCATTTTGATGCAGCCTATTTCCGCGAGATTATTATCTGGGAAGCTTTGGTGTTATCTATTCAACTAGAATGCTTGCCATTGCCATGCATTTTCTAAATGTGATGTTTCATGGGGGGATATTAAATTTATTCTGAAACCTTTTAAACATGAATCAATCATTGAATGTCATTGTACAGGGTGGCGAAAAGCGACATTACATCGGCCTTTGGGTTAGGCAGAGTGATCTTTGTGTACCCAATGGTATCTGCAGCATTCCACCTAGCTTAGTGCTCAGAGGGAATGTGGGGGATTGGCATAACACCAGCTGAAATTTTGCAGTTTTGGAATACCGATCTGAACCCATATTCATGCCGAGATACAGCAGAGCATTTGCAGTGCTATTCTGTCGATAAGGTCCTATTTTGACTGATAATTTAAATTTTGCGAAGGAAAAAACAATGTTTCAATGCACCGCGATTTAAAGCGGATATCTGGTCTTGGGTCCAACAGGATAGGCAGCTCCAAACTGAGGACCAATAAGGTATGTTCAGGACAGTTGTAACTAGAGACTCATTGCACTCGAAATGATAAACAACTTTGAATGTCCTGGAAATATGGGACATCGCAAGTGGTTGCAACAGCAAGCAGATATCAAAATGTGTGGAATTTTATTTGGCAATCTTTGTATTTGTGTCAAAATTTATTCTGTTTTATTTTGCTCCTCAAATTGGTGCATAGGCCAAAAATGAAAAAATGCAAAAGGTGCATTTATCCCAGGAGAATTAACGATAGAAGAATCAATTCCTGTTCGTCCATGTTATGAAATGATGACTCAGGCTAATGTTCAGAGTAAAATAATGAATCCTGGCAGGCACACAATGTTAGAATTGGAACTGGACCTGCCCAGCGTGCAAATTTCTCAATTCCAAAACAAATTGCCAGAATTTCGACCAATCAGGTGCTTACCCAAATTAAAACCGCGATTACGACATCTAAAGCTAATATAACCTAACCTAACATGGCCTAACCTAACCTAACCAAACCTTTCCTCTTCCTGGTGTCAACAACTGCCACTGGTATCAAAAAACACTTCGTTTTTTTTTTAAATCTCAAATTTTTAACGGCAGGATTCGAACCTCCACTATGGTGACTTCCGCATTGGCAGCCGGTTGCGACACATGCTACTTGCGACACATGCTACTGTTACGATTTTGGTCGCATCCGATTAGTCGAAATTCTGGCAATTTGTTGGGAATTAAATTGGCGCCCAGCACTTCTCTCTCCATGAGTCTGACACCTTTGGTGAAAATGCTATTGAGCACTGGTCAATAAAAAGGAGATACTGTTTGGAAAACAGCCTTGATCACTGTCTGCCATTCACTGTGCACAGAGAGCAATTGGAACTGATAAACAAAGCGGGGGGCATGCGTGTTACCATCCTCCTTCTTGTGGAAATATCCTTTTTGCCAACATTGAGAGAAAAATGCAATTTTGTGCACAAAATGAACCTATTTCAAATTTCTTCACTTTCTCTGCTAGCTCAATTCCGCTTGGCGAAGTGCAGAGCCCCCTGCCAGGGTGCTCCTTAGAACACCACTGCCGTGCCACAGCATACCGGTGACAGATGCTGCAGCCTGACAATCCCCTTCTTGGAGGTCTGCATCTGCCACTGATTTCGAGCTCATCACTGGTTCAACATCCCCCTGACACCCCCATTCTTGGAGGGGTGAATCTGCCACTGATTTAGAGCTCATCACTGGTTCAACATCCCACTGACACCCCCATTCTTGGAGGGGTGAATCTGCCACTGATTTAGAGCTCATCACTGGTTCAACATCCCCCTGACACCCCCATTCTTGGAGGGGTGAATCTGCCACTGATTTAGAGCTCATCACTGGTTCAACATCCCCCTAACACCCCCATTCTTGGAGGGGTGAATCTGCCACTGATTTAGAGCTCATCACTGGTTCAACATCCCCCTGACACCCCCATTCTTGGAGGGCTGCATCTGCCACTGATTTAGAGCTCATCACTGGTTCAACATCCACCTGACTGACATCCCCATTCTTGGAGGGCTGCATCTGCCACTGATTTAGAGCTCATCACTGGTTCAACATCCCCCTGACACCCCCATTCTTGGAGGGGTGAATCTGCCACTGATTTAGAGCTCATCACTGGTTCAACCCCCCTGACACCCCCATTCTTGGAGGGGTGAATCTGCCCTGATTTAGAGCTCATCACTTGTTCAACATCCCCCTGACAACCCCCATTCTTGGGGGGGCATCTGCCACTGATTTAGAGCTCATCATGGTTCAACATCCCCCTGACCCCCCATTCTTGGAGGGCTGCATCTGCCATGATTTAGAGCTCATCACTGGTTCAACATCCCCCTGACACCCCCATTCTTGGGGGGCTGCATCTGCCACTGATTTAGAGCTCATCACTGGTTCAACATCCCCCTGACACCCCCATTCTTGGAGGGGTGAATCTGCCACTGATTTAGAGCTCATCACTGGTTCAACATCCCCCTGACACCCCCATTCTTGGAGGGCTGCATCTGCCACTGATTTAGAGCTCATCACTGGTTCAACATCCCCCTGACACCCCCATTCTTGGAGGGGTGAATCTTCCACTGATTTAGAACTCATCACTGGTTCAACATCCCCCTGACACCCCCATTCTTGGAGGGGTGAATCTGCCACTGATTTAGAGCTCATCACTGGTTCAACATCCCCCTGACACCCCCATTCTTGGAGGGGTGAATCTGCCACTGATTTAGAGCTCATCACTGGTTCAGCATCCCCCTGACACCCCCATTCTTGGAGGGGTGAATCTGCCACTGATTTAGAGCTCATCACTGGTTCAACATCCCCCTGACACCCCCATTCTTGGAGGGGTGAATCTGCCACTGATTTAGAGCTCATCACTGGTTCAACATCCCCCTGACACCCCCATTCTTGGAGGGGTGAATCTGCCAATGATTTAGAGCTCATCTCTGGTTCAACATCCCCCTGACACCCCCATTCTTGGAGGGGTGAATCTGCCACTGATTTAGAGCTCATGACTGGTTCAACATCCCCCTGACACCCCCATTCTTGGAGGGCTGCGTCTGCCACTGATTTAGAGCTCATCACTGGTTCAACATCCACCTGACACCCCCATTCTTGGAGGGGTGAATCTGCCACTGATTTAGAGCTCATCACTGGTTCAACATCCACCTGACACCCCCATTCTTGGAGGGGTGAATCTGCCACTGATTTAGAGCTCATCACTGGTTCAACATCCACCTGACACACCCATTCTTGGAGGGGTGAATCTGCCACTGATTTTAGAGCTCATCACTGGTTCAACATCCACCTGACACCCCCATTCTTGGAGGGCTGCATCTGCCACTGATTTAGAGCTCATCACTGGTTCAACATCCACCTGACACCCCCATTCTTGGAGTGGTGAATCTGCCACTGATTTAGAGCTCATCACTGGTTCAACATCCCCCTGACACCCCCATTCTTGGAGGGGTGAATCTGCCACTGATTTAGAG